>JAVJIF010005563.1:0-73053 GCA_038442645.1 Agave tequilana
AATCCTGGACAAAGCGTCTGTAATATCCTGCTAGTCCAAGAAAACTCTTATACCTCAGTCACCGTCCTCAGGAATTGGCCAATCCTTTACTGCTTGGACCTTGCTGGGATCCACCGAGATTCCTTCTGCTGAAACAATGTGCCCAAGGAAGGCTATACTGTCCAACCAGAAGTCACACTTGCTCCTCTGGCATGAAGCTGCTCCTGCTGGAGGGTCTGCAACACAATCCTCAAGTGTTCTGCTGCTCCTTGTTGTTCTTGGAATAGATCAAGATGTCATCTATGAAGACAACAACGAACTGATCCAGGTAGGGCGAGAGAACATCGGTTCATCAAAATCCATGAAAACTGCAGGGGCATTGGTGACTCCGAAGGCATAACGAGGAATTCATAGTGGCCATAACGGGTTCCTGAATGCCGTCTTCGGGATATCCTCTGTCTTCATCCTTAGCTGATGGTACCCCGACTGCAAATCCAACTTAGAGAATACCCGGGCTCCATGAAGCTGATCAAACAAATCATCAATCCTTGGCAAGGGATACTTGTTCTTGATGGTAACCTTTTCAATTCCCTGTAATCATACAAAGTCTCTTACCACCATCCTTCTTGTTCGCCAATAGCACTGGAGCTCCCCATGGTGAAGCACTTGGCCGAATCAATCCCTTATCAGAGTACTCCTGCAGTGCTTCTTCAGAATCTCTAGCTCCGTCGGTGCCATCCTGTACGGAGCCTTAGATATAGGGAGCTGTCCCAGGCACAGTATCATTGAGAACTCGATCACCCTTTTGGTGGCAGTCCTGAGATCTCAGCAAACACTCCTGGAAATTCATCCCACACCGGTACTCCTTTCTGAACCTCTGAAGTAGTCAACGAGTCTTTCTCTTGGTAGGCTTCACCTCACCACTAAATTGAAATTCCGGTTGACGGGGGATCCTGAAAAATAATCTTCCTTCTCCCTACAGTCAATAACTGCATGGTACTGACTGAGCCAGGTCATGCCTAAGATTACGTCGTACCCTTTAGTGTCTAGCACGAGCATATCTATGGCCAAGGTCTTATCACAAGTTCCACTGGACAATCAGCACAGACCCTAGAAGACATGACTACTCCATTCCGGTACTAATCTCCCACTTGTGGTCTAAAGATTTAACGGGTATGGAATGCAATGCCACAAAATGATCTGAGATAAAACAATGTGATGCACCTGAATCGAAGAGAGCGAGAACAGGTGAGAATGCACTCTGATATTACCTGTTATCAACTTCCTCTGAAGTCTCAGCTTCCACCTCCGTCAAGTTGTAGGCTTGACCTCTTCCACGCCCTGCTGCTGTCCTAGCTCCCCTCTGGATTGGGCGATAAGCTTGCTGTGGTGGAAGGGGAAGAGCTCCTCCTCATCACTGGTCCCTGATTCCTCTGCCCCGGTGGTCCTGGAAGTGCTCTCTGTCCATTGGGTCCTGAAGTGCTGGCAAAGCTTGACCGCTATCCCCATCCTTCTGTGCGGACAGGCTTCTATAGAATGATCCCTGGATCCACACACCAAACACAATCCATTTGCCCTACGGCAATTACTGACGAATGTGGCCCGTTTTCTGACAATAACTGCAGAAGGCCGATGGTTGGCCCGCTGGTAAGGAGCTGGTCTGAATTGCTGCCTCATCTGCACCTTCGCTGCTCTGAATGGGCCTCCTCTCCCCATTGGTGGAAACGGCCTCTTCATGGCCTGGTTCCTCATCTGATCCTCTGCTTCTTCTCCAACCCACGCTCCACTTCCCGAGCTATGGTAAGAACCTCTGAATAAGTCTTCAGCTGTTGGGGCATTAAGAACATCTGAATGTCCATCTGCAAGCCCTGCTGGAACCTACTTGCCCGCTTCTCCTCATCCGTCACATGTACGGGGCAAAGCGGCTCAGCCTGAGAAATTCCGCGGCATACTCGTCCACGGACCTACTCCCTTGCTGTAGCCTGATGAATTGCTCTTCCATGTCCTTCTGAGCAGTGACAGGGAAGAACCTGCTATAAAAGCTCTTGGAGAACGTGTCCCAGGTGACAGGTTTCTCCAATCTGCCTCCTCAGCTAGCCACCAAGTTCTGGCTATGTCCTTCAGCTGTATCTTGGCGACCTCCACTTGATTCTCCTTCGGTACTCTGGCCGCATTCAACAAGTCTGCGGTATCTGTCAGCCATTGCTCAGCATCCAAGGGCTTCTCTTCTCCCGTGAAGATGGCTGGTTGCAGTCGCCTGAAGTCCGATACATTTCCGGGCCTCTGCTCCTGGGAGCTGCCAATTCCTGCCGGAGGAGCCGTCTGCTGCTGCTGGTTCTCCATCATAGTCTGAATGACTCTCAGAATATCCACATTCTCCCCTGTGGGTCCATTCGACGCTTGCCCGGAGTTTTTACGGCCCGTCTTCTCTCCATACCGAGTTGGGAAAGATAACTGGAATTGGAAAAATGGAAGGAGTTTAGGACACAAGGGAAGGAATCAAGGAAGGAATCAAGAAGGACTTAATAACTTTGTATATTGTAGTTGGCATTAGCAATTACTAGAATTTGCTGCTTGATTGTACTTTAGGTGTGAGAGCCTAGCTCTGATACCAACCTGTAACGCCCCGATTCCACAGAATACGGGGACGTCACTGCGACGTATATACGTAGGTCATAACTTGCCCCCACGTATATACGCTAAGCATAAAAGTACAACAAGAAATACAAAGTACCCGACAAAGCGTGGTATCAATACATATGCCAACACAAGAAGTACACATACAAAGTTATCACAGGATATTATAAAGTATTACACATGACGTGTGCATTACATCATAACCAAGTCAAAAAAAATATATACAATATGTATACAAAAAGTTCACGAGTGGAAAGAAGATCTCGTGAGTCAAAAGGTAAGTCTGGCACGAGGACCGGAACTAATCTGCCTGCTCACTAAAGAAGCCTGATCTTCGGTGGATGGCTCCACTTCGGCCAAGCCTCGGAATCTGAATATGCAAATCCAAGGGATCAAGACATACAAACAATAACAATTACAGCCAAGTGGCTAAGATACATGAATAAGAAAGCTGGAGCAGTATAATGAATATAAATCAACAGGTAGGGAAAACATATAGAACTGAAGTCAGAAAGGAATGAATGCATAGCTCTAGTCTATTATATTATTACTTGCTTTACTGTGATATCTAGCTATGTGACCAGCGTCCCAGCGCACATAGATCCATATCCTAGTAACTCAAGGTTGTTATTGGAAACAGCGGGGGTATCGACGAACTATGTTTACAGTGGACCCCGTACATGCCCGGGATAACGGTCCAGGATTGTTCCGTTGTTTGGTGACGGAAGCCAGCCGCTAGGCTATTCAGAGGGTCTTATGTATGCCCTTAGTCATGACTGATTCAGGAATAGGGAGCAAGCACTCCCCTCGGTCCCCTGGTGTACCGCAGGTTAGACCGGAATATGATTGTACAATATACCTACTACCACTGTAAACACGAACACGTATCGATATCCGCATATTTCCCCCGACCCATATGTAAATTGGTGCTTTTTATAGGAAAGTCAAGTGTATCATGCTTTGTTTTAAGAGATGGCATGATGGGTGGTGATATTACTATTTACATGTCATGATACAAGAATATGCAATAACAAGTCATGAGGTAACAAGAGTACATCTATTCAGTAATAGGTCATGTAATATCAGTATTGAAGCATGACAAGCAAGATATAATACACATGTAACAAGCATAAGAACCAAATTCAGAACAGAAATTAACTATGACACACAGTCAGAATTAGTCGACTAGGGGTAAGGGTTAGTCGACTAATAGGGGTCTCTAGTCGACTGACAGTCTGGATTAGTCGACTGGAACTGGGATACAGAGAGTTGGAATTCTGTTTCAGGAAGAGTTAGTCGACTAGGTAGGAGGTTAGTCGACTAACAGTGAGCTCTAGTCGAAAACAGATACTTAAGTCGACTAAGTCTGTTGATGCAGAAAGTTGGATTTCTGGTCCAGGGAGGATTAGTCGACTAGGGGATTCAGGAGTCGACTAATAGTGATTTCCAGAGAGTTGAGATTTTTGTCCAGAAAAAGATTAGTCGACTGATAATTGGGGTAAGTCGACTAATACTGTGTTTTCCAGAAAAACTAGTTTCAGCTAAGTGTTCTAGTCGACTAGCTCCTAGGGTAAGTCGACTAATAGTGGGAAAAACAGTGACAGAACAGATTTTCTGGAAATTGTGTTTGATGGTCAATTCTTGGTTTTGGGTGACCTAGGTGTACAAGAGGTGTAGATACAAGTGTTCTAGGGCTAATTCAAGTCTTGGTGAGTGAAATACTCACTTGGAACGTTTGATTGAAGCTCTACGAGTCCGGAAAGAGTGTGGTCGACGGATAGCTCCCAAATGATCCTTGCGCACGAAGAGAGCTACGATCCAAGCTCCAAAGTAGAAGCTTGAGCTGGAGGTGAAGAGCTTGGGGGGTTCTTGGAGCTAGGGTTAGTTTGAGGAAGGAGGGTTTTGGTGAGAGCTTCTCTCACTTGAGTTGAAGTGGAGGAGAAAAAAGAGGTAAGTTTGCAAATGAAAACCTATATATAGATGGGTGGGGATTTTGTAAAGGAGATGGAATTTGTGTAGAAAGGAGGGGTTTCCTTGCAAAAAGGAAGGGGTGAGTGTCCCTCACCTGGCCACTTGGCGGCTGGGGAGAGAGAGAGAGTGAGTGGGGTTAGGTGGGAAGTGAGTGGAAATGAGGTGGCATTTGTGGAATTTTGGGATTTTTGAAAAAATGTCCGAAATTCAAGTATCTCGGAATGACCCGAAAATTTTACCAAAAATCAAGAATAAGATTTAAGACTCATGGTGAAATTCCTTTGAAGAAATAATTTGTAGTTTTAAAATTAAAAATCCCGGAATCAGTCACCTGCCGACTCCGTTGGATTTTCATAAATTCGTAAAATCTCCAGGAAAAGAGTGTAGGTTGAAAATATGATTCTAAGGAATAATGCCTAAAGGACCATCTAGAAATTCCTAACTGTTTGTGAGTAAAAAATCCTGGAATCGGTCAGCGGCACTGGCCGACACCGGTTTTGAAAATATTTAATTAAATTCAGGAAATTCCAGAAAATCACATAAAATCCAAGGTATAGGAAAATGACATTTGGAACTGAAATCGGTCGAATACAGGAAGTAATTCGAAAAAAAAACACGATAGGGAAACTGAATACGCAACTAAGTACGTATTCCGGGAACGGGGTATTACAGAATTAAGGTCTTCTTCAACCTTCATCTAATCTTTTCCAATGGCTTCAGGTATGGGGATTTAATGTATATGTATCTTAATGACGTATTCAATTCTTGAGATGATATTGATTCTTGATTCATGGCTGTTAATCCGCATAATAGTTGCTTTTATTTCTTACATTTTGAAGTCTGGAATTGATTAAGAGTTGTGAAACTGAGAGTGGAGGAAATGTTTGCTTACAGGTGAATATGTGAATTACAATAGAACCCCTCTAAATTAATATTCTTGAAACCTACCCTTGAGTATTAATTTAGAGGAGTTATTAATTTGAAGGGTTTTATCTTGTAAATTGTCATTTTGTCTTAGAAAATGCGTCTGTTTAACGTTTCACGTCCTTCAAACTCCTCCAATAGTTTTATAGCATTTAATCTCATTAAAAATCTCACTTTAGTTGGTAAGCTCCTTAAAAATCTTCTTACATATATATCTTATCATAAATTAGACTTTTGAAATGCTAAATTTAGTAGAAACAATTTGGTTACAACAAAAAGGTTATCACAGTAACTTCTTGACAATAATTTAAAAGATAGGATGAAGTCAAAAATATCAAATATAGTAGCCTTATGCAAGGTAGTATGTTAAAGTACTTTTCTAGTTTTGAATATTGTATGTTTATATTTTATACTTTTATGAAATTATTAATTTACACGACAGTTAGTCGGGACCAAAAATTTACATTAGGTTTTAAAAAAATTTTATTAATTATTACGATAGAGGGATTTATTAATTTTTTTACACTGACCAAGTCGGAATCGGGATTTCTTATTAATTTAGAGAAATTATTAATTTAAAAGAGATTAATTTATAAGAGTTCCACTGTAATAACAAACATAGCATGCAGGTAACTTGCTCTGTTTTCTTTCACATACAGACTGCAACAAGCATCGAATAAGTCTAGTGTTTAAAATAGGTTGGACCTCTGTATGTATTTTTTTTTTTTTTTTTTACTTCAAACATTTCAGATGAACTTGATGATATCAAACCTAAATGCATAGATCAGTCTAAAACATATATAGGAGAACCTCGCATATGCATAACTATTGATAGGACCAAGAAAGAATATAATTCATAACATCAAAATTTCCCCCATGGAAAAAGTTCAAGATTTGTATTTTTATGCTTACATCAAATGATAATAAGGGATAATAACCAAAATTATCAAACTACAAACAAGCACAAGTCAAATTGATGGTCATTGGAGATTGTGATGAATCACTAAGGCCGACTTTTACCTCTTCCCCTCTTTTCACATACAAGAATACATCATTTTTATCTTCAATGAATTTTACTGATTAAGTAAACAGATACTATGAATATCTGCATCTAGAGTTCCTGAGAGCAAAAGACCAAAAGTAGAAGGAAATAGAAATATTTTTTTTGCCATATAATAGCTTCATGAGTACATGAATCTATATATTTATCTCAAATTTCCTCTGAAAAAGGAAATGAAAACCATAAATGGAACTTACCCATTAGAAGCCAGTGCAGAGAGAATCCACATCACAACAAAGAAAAGCAGAAGAATTAGGAGCTCCCTTCAGTCCAAAAAAGCAATAAACAAGGATAATAAACACATAAAATAAGAACATATTGTTGTTCTGGGCTGAAAGGAACCCCCATTTCTTTTGCTTTCAAGCACACACACCACAGACATTGAAGACAGAAATGAGAGAAACACTAATGGGAGAAGCTAGCTAGAAGAAAGATGAAGGCATCAAAGAGGTGAAAGGCATTGCTATCAATGACCTTTTTAAGTGCAAACATGCTCACTCTCCTTTTCAGTCTCCTTTAAGCTTTTATGGAATCTGAGCACCACAAAGTGTAAAACACTTTAGCAAGCTAGCCTTTTTTATTCAGATTTCTCAATCTTAAGCTAAATGTCAATCATTAAACTCTTGAGCTTGGGTAATATGAATCTTTTTCTTCCATTCAGCTCCTCGATTACATTAACAATTATGTAACTACGATCTTGTCACCTCTCCTAGGTCCTGCACTTAATTAAACAAGCATGCATGCAGTGCATGCATTCAGACCAAGTCAAGAGTGATTAAATTTCATTTTCTTGTTTTTATGTCAGAATGCATCCATGCATGAATTAGGGTTTTATACAAAGAGCCACATTTTTTGCAAATGGGTCAGGTCTGTTTCTTGAGTGGCCCTGTGAGTGTTATCCACTCATTAAAGTCATGGGTGCTTGCCTTTTTCTCTAATCCTGGCATGGAAATTCTAGTGGTTGCAAAAGCCCTACATCCTATAAAAAGGAAGAGAAATGGCCTTTTTCCCTTCATTCTGCAAAGATTTTTCCTTTGGCTTCAGTTTTCTGTTGCCCTTGTTTTCCTCTTATTATGTAATTTTACTCTTTGTTTTTTAGCTGCTGTGTGTCTGATTCCTGCGTTGATCACATGCGATGTTTTTCTTTTTCTTTTTTTTTTGGGAGCATTTGACTGAAAAAATATGTTGACGGGGGGCTCTAAGCAATTTTTCCTTTATTTGTCGCTGAGAACCGGCTCAATGGTAAAACTACAGTGAGTTATATGAGGTTTCAGATTCGAAACCAGATTACAACTTTTGTTAATAGAAAAGGAAAAAAAACCTTTATATTTGTTTTTACCACACGCGATTGCTCTTCACCCCCTCATTATTTTGTGGTCCAGTCTACAACATTTAAACAAAAAATTTCTTCTTCTTCTTATTATTATTTGAAATTATAATTTACATGAGAACAAAATCGGAGGAGGTGGATGAAAACCTAGCTGTGACACAGAGCTTTCAGGGCGCAATTCAATAATAGTTCGTGAAAATGGGTTCTATATGTAAAAAGCATGCGTGAATCAGACGGTGATTGTTGAAAGGGGAGACACGACAGCTCTCTGCCCACCTCCAGCGCATGTTAGGGTTCGCCCCTTCTCCAAATCCTCTCTCTCTCTCGCTCGCCTTCTCCCCTGCTTGGTCTCTCTTTCTCTCTCTAAAATGGGATGTTCTGGGAATTCGCAAAGCTTGATAATTTGGAGATGAGAAATGCATCACTCTTGATCATCTAGGTAAAAATCACACTGCACTTTGACCTGAAATTTATTTTATCCGATTTTTAGCACGAATTGTAAGCATTAGTGCTGCGTATTCTTAGTTTCTGCTTGGCCTGTTGATTTCTTTTCCCCTATAATTGCATTTTGAATTACTTTTTTCATTCCGGAGCTAAATATGAAAGCTTGCTTCTTTGGAAGAAAACGTCGGGCAATGTTTTCTCTCTCTAAAATTTAAATATTTTTTTAGAAAATTACTGCTGTGAGTAGAGGAATGATGCTATTTAATCCATGAAAGCTAACAATGGAGGAAAGATTTTGGTCAGAAATTGGGTAATATAGAGTAATTAATTATTCATGAGATCAGTTGCATTGCTTAGAGAATGAATTGAAGGAGACCATACTTGAAGAGGTAAGTTATCAACGCCATTGTGGTATGGGGGTAGACAAAGTAAATTTCTTCAGAAACAATGAAATGCCCGAGTTTTGATACTCTCTATGAGCTTGAAGGACATCTGCACCTGAAGAAATTGATTTGCATGATTGATTTAAATATTCGTGGAGAAGACTAGAGGAAGGCTTTGTAAAGGAAAAGTTAGTTCAATCCCCATAGAGGTCTTCTGACTGTTACTCTTAGACTGTCACATTATGTTTGCTCATACATTTATATATGTGAGAAGCAAAAGTAAGGCAGTAATGGCTTGATGGGTAGAGAGAACTAGATGGCTATTGTTGGAGATAGAATTTAAGTAAAAGGAGTAGCAACACAGTGTTTGGGGTTGATGTTACTGACTTTGGCATTAGGAAGAAGATGCATTGTGACCCTGAGGGAATTGATATTTTTGAGCTCCCATTATGAACTGGCATGTTGAGGTCATTATGTACGGTAAATTTAACTGGTCCATTCTTTTGTTGGTCATAGTGTCATCAAAATGTCCTTTTTGTGCATCAAAAAACGGTAGAAAATTCCATAATGATGTTATTATTTTCTTTAACCGTAAAGCAGGGGAATATATTAAAACACAAGGCACACTCAGGTCCTATTGTATATTCATATCCTTTTATGTGAGCTATGGACCATACTACTGTGTGCTGTGTAGTGCATGAGTTAGTTATCCAATTGGATCATCAATGCCGTTACATCTTCTATAGATCTTAAATGAGTTAGTCCATGTTTCCATGTCATAGTGGGTCAAAAGGGTTGTTATGGCAGTGGATCACTAGCTTTATAGGACAGTGAGGCTTAATGTTGCATATGGGGGAATGGACAATGGTCGAGCATGACCACCAGCGAACAATGAGCTAAATGTAGTGTTTGATGGGCAAAAACTAGGAGGGGAAGAAGGAAATATGCAAGTGCATAGTGGTGCCTAGATAATGGGAAAGTAGGACTTAAAGTTCAAGAAATGTCCTCTTCTGGACAGTCAGTGGGTGGAGTCATCTAAATTTGTGGTCAACATCCCTCACGATTGATTTATGTAGCTCCTCTGAAATGAGCAATAAAAATCAACTTGCATAGGTCTACAAGACATATAATGAAGTTGAAAGTTTTTAAATGGATAGCAACTAAAGGCTGTTTATTGTGGCCTAACAACAACTTTCCTCCAAGAGGAAAGTGCTTAGGTAAACTCGGACTGTATTATATTCGAATACCAAAATAAATTGAATGAAGACCCTCAAAACTGATGTTGATACTCATACTGAGATTCCAATGATTTGGGATGGATGAAAAGTTCACTGTTTTGGTTTTTTATTTTTTACTGACTGATTCATTTGATGGTTGATTAATCTTCTATAACTTGCAAGTAATCAAGTATTGGATGTAGGTGGAAACACTCTTGTTCTATCCTGAAGAAAACCATGATGGTGAAAAAATAGAGTTGTTAAGGTGCTATCACACTGTACTCGGAACTATGCCGGATATGACTGACTGTACTTTTCCAGCTGAAATAGAAATAGTACATGAAACTTTGAATGTAGTGCAAGAGTACTTGTATAGCAGTAGCTTCTGTAGTTAAATAATCTCCTTTCATCATGTATTTTGCATGCTATGATGTTTTAGTGGTCATATCAGTCTATCAGTTGCAACTACGTTTGTATTTCTGAGTAGATTGTGCTTGCTGAACCTGCAGTGGTGTTAAGTGTGTTCATTATTATGGTCTATCATCCAGTTGCTCCTCGTGACAACTGCATCTTTAGTGTCATCTAAACTATACAGTAATTCTCCATTCAATATTATATTGTAAAGTTGTTTCTTTTAATTTTCAATTGATAAAAAATTGCCCTTTGTTTGCATTTCTTGGTAGCATATCCCTATATTTGGTTTCAAATCAACATGCTTAGACACAAGAACAGAAATATTAACATGATATTCTCTTATAATTTTTGTATACTTAAAATGTCATGTGCAGGTTTTCTTCCAATTTGTTTTGATGCATATGTCTGAAGAAACTAGGGCAATGTTAAGTGTCTATGATGATCCCTCGGAACAAAGATCCTTGTCTTTGGATGACACTAGCAGCACTGAAGAATCTCCTGAGGACACAAGGCTTTCGTTAGAGACGTCAAATGATGCCATTCCTTATATCGGCCAGAGATTTGTTACCCATGATGCTGCTTATGAGTTCTACAGTGAATTTGCAAAGCGTTGCGGCTTCTCAATACGTCGTCATCGAACTGAGGGAAAAGATGGGGTCGGGAAGGGACTAACAAGGCGCTACTTTGTCTGCCATCGTGCTGGAAATACACCAATAAAGATATCAACTGAAACCAAGCCACAGAGAAACAGGAAGTCTTCTCGTTGTGGATGTCAAGCATACTTGAGAATCAGCAAGAACACGGACATGGGAGTTCCAGAATGGAGGGTCACGGGATTTGCCAACCATCACAACCATGACCTCTTAGAACCTAATCAAGTGCGTTTTCTTCCTGCCTACCGAACAATATCTGCTAGAGATAAGAACCAAATCTTGATGTTTGCGAAGACTGGCATTTCAGTTCAGCAGATGATGAGACTGATGGAGCTTGAGAAGTGTGTAGAACCTGGATATCTGCCTTTCACAGAGAAAGATGTGAGAAACCTCATACAATCCTTTAGGAAAGTGGATCAAGATGAGGAGAGTATCGATCTCCTTAGAATGTGCAAGAACATCAAGGAAAAAGATTCCAACTTCAGATATGAATTCACTGTTGATGCTAGTAACAGATTGGAGAACATTGCTTGGTCTTATGCTTCATCAGTTCAGTCATATGAGATTTTTGGAGATGCAGTTGTGTTTGATACCACACATCGTCTAAATGCTTTTGACATGCCACTTGGTATTTGGGTGGGAATGAACAATTATGGAATGCCTTGTTTCTTTGGGTGTGCACTTCTTAGAGAGGAGAATGTGCGGTCTTTTTCATGGGCATTGAAGGTAATGTGTCCTCAGTCGCTTACTATTCTGTCTCTCTTCGTGGCTTATGTTAGGCAGTAATGCAACTCAACTACGTGATATACTATCCTGGTCAATAAAAAAAATTCAAATTGGTTCTTGAATTTGGAATTGACAAGATTTTTGGTCTGGTTTTGGACATTAGCAGACACTAACCTGGCACTCTGATAAATGATCAGTAATAAATTATGCAGGAACACGCACACATATCAAGTATTTGAAATTAATGTAAATCATTTGTGCAAGTGTTCTTAACTTTAGTTTCGAAATTTTCCGATATCAAGTGAAAGTACTCCAATTAAATGTACCTTCTGAATTTCATTGCGCCAAAAAGTTCCAAAACACACACTCACACACACGATCTGACTACACACTTTGCAGTTAAATGTTTGAACCCAAAAAAGGGAAGGAAAAAAAAGAGGATTTAACAATATCTTATCCATCCATGTGCTATGTAGAAATGGGACATGCCTTTGCTTCACGGGTGCTAAAAGTTGCCAAGTCACTTTGTGCATCTGCACAATCCTGAAGCAATCTAATTTCTTAAATATTGTTAATCTTCTTCCAAGCTAAGAAACATAACATGTGCAATCGACGCAAAGAAGAAAGTAAAATCAGACTATAGCAAACCCTTGAAATCAAGCTTTGGCAAATGGAAGGCACATATCTTTTTATGGTTTAAATGTTTTTTCTTCTCTGGAGGAAGTGTGAATGTTATATAGTTATGAATCAGGATTTGAATCTGGTAAGAATTGCATTAAGCTGGTACAGGATGCATCTGGTCCAGATGTGGTAAATGAGGAAGCTTGTGCATGTGCGTATACCTGATACTCTCAAACAAACACACAGTTCTGCAAGATTTAGTCAAAGCTATTTAAGATTCAATAAGTGGTACAAAACAAAATCAAATATGATATGAGAAAAAATGAAGTCTTATCTGTACCTGTATTTGACTCTGATTAAGCTTATTGGATCCGCGTGGGAAGTGACATTGATGTGATCCAGTCATGGGCTTATCTTTGTACTTTATGTTGTCTATGAATGGCAGGTATTTTTACGTTTCATGAGTGGAAGAGCACCTCTAACAATTCTGACTGACCAGAATATGTGTCTTAAAGAAGCGATAGCAATAGAAATGTCAACAACAAAACACGCCCTTTGCATTTGGCTGATCGTGGCAAAGTTCCCTTCTTGGTTTAATGCAGTCCTCGGGGAGCGATACAATGAATGGAAAAGTGAGTTCTACAGGCTCTATAATTTGGAAAGCGTAGAAGATTTTGAGCTGGATGGAGGGAGATGGTGGATTCATTTGGGCTTCACACAAACAGACACATTGCCAATTTGTTTGCATTCCGAATGCTATGGGCTTTACCATATTTGAGATCTCATTTTTTCGCTGGAATGACTATGACTGGCCTATCAAAGTCAATAAATGCTTTCATTCAGCGATTCCTGAGTGCGCAGACTCGGCTTGCCCATTTCATAGAACAAGTATGTCTATTTCTTTACTGCTTGAAATTCAGATATTCTGAATAATTTTCTCTAGACCTAGATCTTTCCCAGATTTGAAGAACATGACTGGGTATTATTAACAAGACATTACCTGTCAAGAGATTTTGTTTACTACCATTGACTGTTCTAATTGTGAAAACATTTTGTTATTTATAAATTTTAATTCATAAGATGCCACAAAGTAATTCAAAATAAGCTTTTGTTTAACAATCTAATAGCATGGTGCATTAAATAATAACAAACTAATGTGTATGAAATGAAAGTAGAAAGTTAAAAAAATAAAATAAAACCATAGAACCTTTTTAAAACAAGTTTGTGAGAATTCACTTATTCAGCTTTTCGTATGCTCATTGCAGAGACCTGATATACTGTGCCATAAAAGTAACCTCATCAAACTATGTCATGTTCTTTAAATGAGGAACTTTCTTTCAACACTTTTTTATAAGAAATTCCATTTTGTAATTTATGTTCCCAATTAATGTGATTTAAGGTTCCTAAAACTGACAAAACTGTTTGTGGAAATCATCTATCGAGATTAGTGATTGACTTGATGATATCTACAGGTTGCTGTGGTTGTTGATTTTAAAGACCAAGCTGGAGAACAACAAACAATGCAGCAAAATCTACAGAACATCTGCCTCAAAACCGGCGCCCCCATGGAAGCCCATGCCGCTGCAGTTCTCACTCCCTATGCTTTCTCCAAGCTCCAAGATGAGCTTGTAATGGCTGCTCACTATGCCTCGTTCCAGATGGAAGAAGGTTGCTTTCTTGTTAGACATCATACGAAGATGGATGGAGGGCGGAAGGTGATATGGTCCCCCCAGGATGATCTCCTCTCTTGCAGCTGCCGCATGTTTGATTTCTCAGGGATTCTTTGCAGGCACTCTCTCAGAGTACTCTCGACACTGAACTGCTTTCAAATTCCAGACCGGTATCTACCCATCCGCTGGCGGAGGGTGAACACACTGCCTTCAAGACAAGTCCAAGTGTCTGCTATAAACGAGCAGGCCGAGAAGGTTCAGGCTCTGCAGTCCATGGTTTCATCCCTTGTCTCTGAAGCTGCAAAGTCGAAGGAGAGGTTGGATATTGCTTGTGAGGAGGTTTCAGTTCTTCTGTCCCGAATCAGAGAGCAACCAGTTGCCTTGCCTGGTCAAAGAGATGGTGCCTATAGAAACAGATGATCTTTGTACTGTTTAACCTCATAAATTGTGGAAAGATCAAGATGGCGAGGATTACCGGCATCAATTCCAGGCTGATTCAAGGAGCACCTAGTGAACGTTGCTGCAAGAAAGCTTGTGAAAAATCCCCTCATTCGATATCGTTAGAGGGCTCTTCTTGTAGCACAGTTGTACAATGTATAGAGTGCAGATGCATCACTTGCTCGGTTGTTCTCACAAATTTTAGTTCTTGGATGTTTTGGATAACTTGGGTTTGTTTTGGGTTTGTTTCTCTTCAGTTACCTTCAGTGGCATGCTGATGAAGTTGTTGATGCCAATTGAAGAGCAGGCAAATGTTCATCTTGTATATTAGAGGGAGCAGTAAATGTTTGCCTTTCCATGAGAATATCATGGTGCAATGAGCAACAGTCACAACTGAAGATTCATGTGTCACGCCAAAAAGTCAATAGTTGACACCTAACGTTTAAAAATTTCATGTGAAAAATGTAGTGGAAGGAAAACAACATAACATCAAGAGCTACTGTAGTTCTTTTATAGTAAAAAGATTACTTAATTATGGTTCACAAAGAAGCATGAGAAGATAACTATAACTTAATTATCGTTCATAAGAGTGAAGAATCACCATTAGTTTACAGGTATGGTGTGATTTGGATCTACATATATTCATTGCTTGGATATATACTCGAATGACAATAGTATAAGTTTACAGAGTACTGCATTCATAGCAATATTCTAAACAATCAAGCAAAACCAAACTGATTCTATTGTATCACTCGCTCAATAACAAACTGCTTGTAGGATTTTTTGATTTTGGTCCCCGAGGTTCGCCTACTTTGACAGGCAAGGCATTGCAAGCAAACAGAGAGCGGCACCGTTTGTTTCTCTCTGAGTCCGAGCTTGTTGTAGTCGGTCCTAAAGAGAGAACCGTCGCTGCTTTTGTTTTATTTTACCCTTCGATCCCTGCTTCTCCCTTCCCCCTCTCCCAAGGGACCGACTGTATGGAGTATAGCCAAGTGGTAAGGTATTGATTTTTGGTATCGGCATGCAAAGATTCGAATCCTTTTACTCCAGATTATGAAGACCAGATTGGATTTGTCAAGAATGACAACTACAATGGGAGCGGCTTTATAGTCAACTCGTCACCTCGGAACTGCCAATTGAGGAAGGGTTGTTCCGACTTTCGAGCCAACAAGTGCGAGTTTGAATCAAGCTTGAGCAATTAAGCGGGATCTCTTAAGACTCGTAAGGCCTAGCTCTAGGCTCAAGATGAAACGAGTTTAAGAAAAGATTCCAACTCTTATACAATTTGTGAAATGGTTGACATGTACTTTTTAGAACATTATTTGGGTGAAGCTAATTTAAACAAGTTAAGGTCTATGAAAAAGAAAAATAACAATCATTTTCCCTCAAATATTTCAATTGATCATAAATATATTTCACTAAAAAAATTAATCATTAATCTTTTGTCTATTTTGCAAATAATATAATAACGCTGATCTGTGGAGTCCTCATCCCTGTTCTCTTGTTACTGTATTTTGGGGCAAAAGTTTGATACCTCTCACTTGATGCAGTTTCTCAATGACCTGCTTATGCTTATTAATTGTGAGAACAGTACATGGTTTTTAATAATCTGTTGCATTAACGCTAACAGTAAAATATCTTTTGATTTCTTTTTACTTTTGATGTCAGATGCCACAGAGTTATCTAGTTTTTTCTTTTCCCCCTTTTAAATCTATGTATTTTACTTCCTAAGTTTATATCCATGCACTTTGACATGGCAGTGTCAGTACAATTTAATATACATAAAAGTATAAATAATATTGAGTTATCATAAACAGATTTTGATACTTGCAGCGAAGGAAAGACTGATGTCGTCAACAAGAAAGAAAAGATGCTTGGACAAATTCTGATTTTAAACAAAATTGAAACATCCAGGGAGTGCTTTGTAATGTTCATCAATAATGATACAAATGAAGAAGTATATTTTGAAGCATATCTAAATGATGCATTCAGTTGGTTTTTCTTTCATATTGTGTTTTGCGAACATCTTGATAAACTCTCGGATAGACTCTTCCCTGTTAAAAATGTTTTAAAAGATTAAATATTAACAAATGTTAAAGTTAAAACGAAGAGACTTACCCATATCAAAAGCTTCAAAATTTTACACAACAAAGTTAAATTCTAAAAGAATCTCTCTCGTTATATTGGATACAATAGCCTAATGATGCGACTTAAGAATTATCGTCGTTACACTAATAGCAGCCTCCTTTAATTATAGGAGTTATATTTCTTTTGTAATTGATTCTTTTTCCTTTCTTTTCTTTTGTTGAGTAACATGATGGAGGTTTACTCTCCAATCTAGACACACGTGCATCATTAATTACCCAAAGTAAATCTCTCAATTCGACAATTATGGAATCGAACTTGGAACCTCCCTCTTGGGTATTACCAACATGCCAACATGTTTTTCTTTTGTAGTTAGATTCTTGTACCTCTAAGACTTACTTAAACAATTTTGTTATGGTATCATTTGAAACTTATGAAACCATGGTAAACTTATGAGCACCCCAGTCACCATTGTCTGTAACTTATTTTGAAGAAATACATTTACCATGCAGAACAGGAACAAGGGTTTAGTTTATCCTTAACCTACTCCATATACCAGGCTTGCTTGGCAATCAGGCAACCCAAGATAGGATTCAATCCAAGTCGAACAAAATATTTATATTTTGTTTTTCAATATTTGTTATCTTTAATTTATAATATCGATTGTTAAAATCATGATGTGCAAAATGAAATTACACGTACTACATCTAAACAGAGCTTTTAGCATGTGTGGTGGAGATTTTTCACTGCGAATAATCAGACAGTCGATTCACACCACAAGCAAGAGAATGACTTTAGCGTGTAAAGTAAAATAATAATCATAACACATAAAAGGAGACGGAGGCATAGGATTTGTAACGCCCCGCCCCACCGGGTACGGAAACGTTAATGCAACGTACATACACACAGGACGTACAAACACACTCTTACGTACGCTAAGCATAACCGTACAGTCAGGAATCAGAGAATGAAAGCACACTGGTTATATACATTCCAACATTACAGTCCAGGTACACTGTTATCACAGTATTTGATCCAATATGACTGGAATATTACATCACTAGAATGTACAAAAGTATGAATTATAGGAGATTTACAAGATATAATACTGGTAGATGCTTACGAGCTGAAAAGGAATCTCGAGAGCTGATCAAGAAAATGTATCAGGAGAATCTGCTACCAAGTCTTCAAGCTTTTACCAGGTTCCGATCTTAAGACTTTTTACGCTTCCGCTGCGCACTCCGATCAGCAACAGGAAGTCCCTGATACTCCAAGCTTCGAAATCTAAACATGTAGATTAAGGGTTGTCGGATGCAACCCAGGGAGTACATAAAAATGCCAAGTGGCGTGCACCAAAGCAAATACTCATGTACCGAAAATAAATGGAATTACGTGAAACATGTTTATGTATGCTGAAATCATGTTCATATCAAATCAATGAAAGTATACAGAATTCATCAATGATATATGTATAATGTAAATGTATGCAAAAACCAATTGTGTAAACTCAATATCTGGATTCATGAGATTAGTACGTCGAGGGGATAATCCAAACAAGAAAACCCTCATCTATATACCATATACATCACTTCACCATTAACTGACTATGTACATAAACAGAGATGCTAAGAGTTAGTGTTGTCGAGTCACGTCATGTTTGTGGAATCATGTCAGGTCATGTCTGTGGAATCATGATCAGTACAGGAGTTAAGTCAGTAACATGTGTATTATTATTATTATTATGACTCGTCCTACTCAGATGTCTAAATATGTGCCGTAGCGTCTCAGTTCACATACATCCACATAAGAGTAGTCTGAGGTTGGTTATTGAAAATTTATGAGAAATCAAGGTATCATGTTCATAATGGGCCCCTACTTTCCTGGGACAACGACCTCTTACGGTTGAATATGGCCTCCAACCCACGCCGCTAGGCGCAAACAGTATCAGGAACAGTAGGATCAGATCAGGGTGCCATTACACTCCACAAAAACTTCCATGGCCTCAGGTAGTTCTCTACAGTGATTACAATATCCAGCCATTATGAAGACATACTTGTTCATGTCCATCAGTTTTTCCCGACCCAGTATAAGTTGTATCTTTATTAGAGATGTTCAGGATTATTTCCAGTTGAGTTTCATGATATCATTTTATAGGGATCAACAGGAATACAGTATCAGGAGTACAATAATCAGAAAATGTGAGATTCTAGAGGTGGCCCCTGAGGATTTAATAGGTGGCCCTCATCACAAGGACATGTGATATGGCGTTTAGTTCCACACGTCAGGTATAGGATTCTAGAGGTGGCCCCCTTGTTGTTTCACGTAGCACTTAGTTTCACATACCAAAACAGTAACAGGAATATCATGTATTAGGATTCAGTAGTAAGTCCCTGTTAAGCGATAATCATGATTCAGGTATTATATTCAGTGAAGAGTTACGGTACCAAATCTGGAAACAATGTGATGTAATAGATCAGGAGTTATGGTACCGTTTTATGGTACCGTTTGGTAATCAATATATGTTCTATAGTCAATATCCATATGTCAAGTGTAATGTCAGTATTAGTAGTCAGTATCAGTAACAGTAGTCAATGTTAGTAACAGATATTATGTCAGGTAACCCATGTCTAATATCAGTAGAAATGTCAATATATTCAGTCTATATTAAAGCAACACTACAATTATGCACATACAAGTAGAGCAAAGCAGTGCTGGGGCTACATCAGCGAACAGTATTTAGTCACTAAAGTGCCTGGTGCAACTCCGGAACAACTCGATCTTAATATGCGAGTCTAAAATCCGGCAGAGTTCCGCCTTAGTGAGTCTAGTGAATAAAGCGTTGAGCGCTTGATCCTGCTTACCAGGCGTTAACGATATAAACGAAATTAATCCGTTAAACGGAACTAAGCCGTTAAAAATCTCAAAGAGGTTAGTTAAGCACAGAGGCTGTGCTGAAAGCAGTAGATGTTAGCATCACACACAAGTAATAAATAATATAATAATCACAAACATAATCACAAGCTCCATATTGTGCGCCAGAGCTAGGTGCCCTCTGCCCCCAGTCACCACGAAACCCGAAGGTAATAGGTGACCTGCAAAGCGATCTCTCAGATGATGTTTCAGAATGGATAGAGCTTCCGAGTATAAAACCCCCCAATCCGGCTATCACAAAACCCTAAAGTAGTAGGTGGTGGTGTTGGCCTGTTGCCCTTGGATAACCAGGAGGGGACTCCCAGGACTACGATTCTAGAGGGAAGTTCATCCCGAGGGTCTTTATCTGCAACCTGCACTACTGTTCATCCCGAGAGTCTTTATCTGCAACCTTCGCTGCTGATTACATGCATGAAATATCTTCATTGTCTATAATTGTTCGCCTTGAATGCTTGGGCGTTACACATCTTCAACTTGGGAGAGGAGACGTGGCGTAATTACAGGTAGAGATCTCGATGGTCATTACTAAGAACTTCCAGTTCGTGGTGTAGTCAAGAATCTTAAAATGCAGATGACTTCGGAGAATAATGTCGTCGGAACATGCGATAACTCCAAGGTGACGGAGCTTGAAAGGAAGGACCAGGAACTGTGAGCATCTCAGTAGGAAGTTGTCAGTTATATGAACACATGTCAACATGCTGATGAGTGATCAATTTTTGACCACTACAGTATGACATTGAGTCACGCGTCAAGTTGAGACCAAAATATTTATATTTATTTTAGTAGCGCGACTCTTCACAACTATTTAAAAGTAAAATGGATTTAAGGCCCCAGCTTAAGCCCGACAACACTTATAAACAGAGAAAATAAGTTATATAGTTCATATGTCAAGTCAATTATAACTATTATTAGATACTGTTGACTTATTGAAAGTTTCATTGATTAATCTTATAAAGTTTGTCGTAGATTTGTCCGTCGTCAGTAATAGGCGGGTAAATCGTTGGGTTTGCTTCTTAATGAGCACTGATTCGAACACTGAAGGGAACACAATTCCTCGTAGGTATGACAAAGGTTGAGTTCGGCGTTGTGGGTTTTGGCCATGGGGATTACTCTGGTGCTTAGGGCACTGGGTTACCCACGTTATTAAAAAGAAAAGAAAAAAGAATGTCATAAATACGAGCCTTAATTAGAAGCTTATAACTATTTATGAAGTGTCTATAATTCGTATCACTGTACAAAGGGTCACCTTGCGAATTAAAAACAACATTAATTTTTTATATACATTATTAGCATAAGCAAGCCAACAGATATTTGGGATTTCGTGCGCATCTTTTTCACCTTGACATTGACGTTCGTATTCATATTCAGATTCGGATCAAGCAAAAACTTAGAAAACTCCTATTCATACTCAAATCAAAATTCGATCAGAAAAATTTCGACTCTATATGTTCAGAAAATTGCGGGTTCAGATCCTAATACAGTTTGGGATTAGCGTACATACCTACGTCAGTAAAATCAATTATGCGGAAATAGTAATTTATTTATTAAGTAAAGAAAGGCGATGGAATTTCTGAAAATTGTTCTTCATTTTGTTCGGACTTTTTCTAATCAAATTCTAATTCGAAATTCACATGCTTTTTCTCCCCAAAAAATTGGCACCACTTTTCATAAATCCCTATAAAATCCCGACACCCCAACCGCCCCGGCCGCGGTGCCCACCCCCCCCCCCCCCCCCAAACCCCCCCCCCCCCCCCCCCCAAAACACCCCCCAACCCACCCCAACCCAACCCCAAAAAAAAAAAAAAAAAAACCCAAAATTCTTAAACCCTAGCCCCGTATGGATCTCTCTGATGACGACCCCTTCAACGCGAGCGACACCGAATCTCTCGAAAACGATTATTATTGCGATGACGACGAGGTTTACGGCGACGACGACGACCCGCCTCCTCGAAAGCAGCAAAAGTCTGTTTCGCGCCTATATTCGTTCTTCATCCTCCGCCACTACAACTGGAATGTGAGCAGAGTCCACGACGAGTGGTTCGCCGACGAGGGCGCCACCGTCCGCAGAGCCGTCGGCCTCCTCGAGACTCCGCCGCCGCCGCCGCCAATCGGAAAAGAACTAATTTTTTGTAGGATATGTTTCGAGACGTACTCTGTCGCCGAGAAGAGCTCGGCCGCCTGCGGCCACCGATTCTGCCGAGACTGCTGGCGGGGGTACGTCGGCACGGCGATCAAGGACGGTCCGGGCTGCCACGCGCTGCGGTGCCCGGACCCGCGGTGCTCGGCCGCGGTCGGCCAGGACATTGTTGAACTCTTGGTATCTGAGGCGGAGAAAGAGAAGTACGCGCTTTACCTCGTGAGATCCTATGTCGAGGACAGCAAGAGGGCAAAGTGGTGCCCGGCCCGGGCTGCGACCTTGCCGTCAGTTTCGTCGCCGACGGCCGCACCACCGGGTACGACGTCGGTTGCGGCTGCGGGCACGGGTTCTGCTGGAACTACGCGGAGGAGGCTGACCGGCCGCTGGGCTGCGAGACTGTGGCTAAATGGATTTTAAAGAACAGCACGGAGGCCGAGAACACGACCTGGATCCTGGCCAACTCCAATCCCTGCCCCAAATGTAAGAAGCCCATTGAGAAGAACCACCACGGATGTATGCACATGCCCTGCGCAGCTCCGTGTGGGTTCGAGTTTTGCTGGCCGTGCCTCGGTGATTGGTCCAAGCACGCGGAGATGACCGGTGGGTTTTACGCCTGTAATCGACACGAAGAAGCTAAGAAGAATGGGGAATTGTACGAAGAGGAGATGAAGAGGGAAATGGCGAGAGCTCTCTTGAATGGCACGCGCACTACTACGAGCGCTGGGCGTCTAACAAGTCGTCGATGCAGAGGGCCGTCGTGGAGGTGCAGAGCTTTCGGGATGAGAAGCTTGACAAGCTTCGCGAAAAACTGAGCTTGATAGGGGTGGAGGTCAAGTTTGTAGTCGAGGCATGGGAACAGATTGTGAAGTGCAGGAGAGTTCTCTCATGGAGATATGCGTACGGATACTACATCCCCGAGGAGGAGGAGGTGGGCAAGAAGGAATTGTTCGCGTATCTGCAGGGCCAGCCTGACGATGGCCTGGAAGGGCTTCACAGTTGCGCGGAGATTGATGTGAAGGACTACTTTGATGCCGAGAATGGTTCAAAAACTTCGCAAGGGTTTGTTGATTTCCGCAGTAAGCTCTCCGGGCTGACCATTGTGACGCGGAGCTACTTTGAAAACCTTGTTTGGGCTCTCGAGACTGGGCTGCAAGAAGTCGACAGCGGGGCATCGTCTAAGAATCACAACGCCATCAAGCGAGTGGACGATGGAGATAGGGCTGTGACGCGGACATCCAGTCACGCGCTTGAGGTGTCTATTATTGTTGGAGAAGACGAAGGAGTTTAAAGAGTATTTTTATGTATTTTTTTATTATATATATTTTTTTGTTTCTTTTTGTTTTCTTTTTATTTTAACATCACATCGAATGTAATTTGAAAAACAAATATTGAATGAATGAATGATTACAATGAAAATTTCCTTAAATTTATGCGATTACCCTCTATCCCCCAATTCTTCCTTTGAGTGTGAAATTTTAGAAAAATTCTATTTTGAAGTGTGAAACCTTAACTAGCATATCTTCTTTTTCTTCTCTTTCGTTCTCCTCCAAACCCTAATTCTGTTTTTTCAATCCATTCAAATCTTAGAAAAAAAATTCAGAAAAAGAAAATTCCAAACAAAAAAAGAGCTATTCTCTCTCTCTCTCTCTCTCTCTCTCTCTCTCTCACACGCTAACCCTAGGAGCCTCTCCCTCTCTTTTCCACGTGCTCCGTCAACCCACCACAGCCTTCCCTCTCATGGGCTCTTCACATTGTCACCTCGACTTCCTCTCTCTCGCTTCCCGACGACAAAAACGCCATCACCTTAATGACATCAACCTAAGTTTCACCGAGCCAACAACTCTTCAACATCGACCTCTCTCAACAGCAGTATGTTCCCTCCACCTCGCCATCTTGCTCTGACCGAGCACCGCCGCCCGAGCTCCGTGCCAAAGCACCTTCAAGCCGCCTCCTCACCATCTTTACCTCTTCGTCGGCCATCTGCCGACATAAGCATTAGTCCTGTTGTCGTGATCGCATCGGCCTCGGCCTCATCACCCCGCCGATGTTACTGTCAGCCATCCCTTCTTCGACAGTTGAGTCCTAGTTGGGTTCAAAGTGACCCAACCCGACCCGTTAGCGCCGTTAGATCCAAATTCAATTAGAAGCTGGCTGGGTTTAAGTTGTCAACCCGACAACCAATCCAACCCAATTAGGTTACTGTAGCAGACCGAAGGCCGACCCGACAACTCCAGACCTGATTGCTACAATACTGACATGTTAGAGGAAAAACAGACCCGTCTTAAGCAGACAACGTGATTTTCGGGCCGTTTCTCAATCGGAGCCCGATTGGGGTGATTTTGGTGGCTTTGAAACCGTGAAAGACAGAGTTACTTATCCACGAACATCACAAGGACACTGAAGTCAACATGATCTCAGTATGCACGTTTCTGATCCTAAACAGTTATTTTGAGTCTGTTAGTTAATCTATGACTTTTTATCAATTTCACTAATGTTCACAAAAATAAGATTGTATGTATCAGCTATTTGTGATACACTAGTTTGATATTGACTATAAAACTTTCCCGCATAGCATAATTATTATCTATAATTTATCCAGATTTGAAATTGAGTAGTCTGCGCATGTTCTTTTGTTCAAACAATTTGCAGTGTTATTAGTTATTAGTCTTTTTCTACTAATAATCGTATCTTCTTAGTGAAGCGTGAATTTAGTGATATTATTGCTTATTTACGAACACTCATGCACGTTTCACACAGGCTGAGTAGTGGTTGTGCAGAGGCTGCTCGTATGTCAATCATGTGACTGTAAGATGTGTGAGGTTTGTGACAACCATAGATAGCAATAATATGTACATCACGCTGGGCTAGTTCTTTGGTATATTAGTAATCTGAATTCCAATAATTTGTTAATTGATGGACCTATGACTAATAATATGATTTCTTTTAGTAGTAAATTTTCTTTCTTATGTTAAAAGTACTTTTGTTGATTGACTGTAAAATTCTAAGAATTATCAGAACATTACATCCATTGATAATACACCTTCTTGATTTTGAGCCTAAAGTAATAAAGTTGAGAATGAATCAGAGGTCTATGTGCAAAAAGTTCAATAAGCTTTCTTTCCCAATTAGCCACTTTGTTTCAAATTTTAGAGTTCCATAGTCTGGCATGTTCCTTTTCAGAGGTAAGTGTCCTAAGGAAATATGGTATACTGAGGAAATATGATGAGATATATTAGTTCATGCTATGCAGTGATGAAGATAGTTGGTACGATTATCATTCTAGAAAATTTTGGCAATAAAATAATCAATGAAGAACAAGTGTTAGATAAACAAAGCATAAAAAACACCTAAAACCATTGTTATTTTAGATGAACTAGAGCACCAATGACATTAACACACAACCATGGTATTTTAAGTTACACTGAAGCTAACATAACATTGCTTTCTCCATCCTACCCTTTGGACAGAAAATAGCTGTTCAATTGTTCAAAGCACCTTATTATCAAGTCCTCATCAGAAATCATATTTCTTTGAGCATAATTAACCTATTAATCCAATTACACAACACACAAGCTTTCTTCTAGTCTCTCCCTTCCACTCATCCTATCACCCACTGCCATAGCTACCAACCAAGTAAGCAAGGGATCCAACCAGAGGTGCATTGATGTATGTGGCTGGCTCGGACCGGCTGTAGTCGTTCCGGTCGTCAGGGAAGTAATCGCTCTGATCAGGCCCGCCGACGACTGCCCCTGTCAAGGTGTTCGGATTCGGGCTGCCAGAGTTCAGGTACTGGAAACCGGCCTGGCAGCCAATCCGACCCGGGTGGCTGGCCGCAGAAGGCAAGGAAGAGCCTCTATGGTGTATCTTTTGAGGGAAGTGCGGTCCATACCCTACCATATAAGAAATCTTTAAAGGGTTCTCGCCGAGAATGTAGTCCACCTGAAATGTTAGTTTGTGTGAAGTTAACAATGTATATCAAGCAAACTTAACACGTGTTTCAGAAACACGTGCTAAAGCTAATTGTACTTGCCTGTCTCTTGGCCAAGGCTCTTAATGTGTTGGGCGTGACCTTGAGGTACCCACAACTGAAGGTGTTACCAGAAGACATCATGTACTTTCCATAAGTTGAAAGCAGAAAAGATATAGAAGTTACATATTGGAGATTGGAAGAGCTCATTTTATACAAAAGACCTCCTGTATCAATTCCCCAAAAAAAAAAGTTTTCTGTCAGAAATTCTCTTCACCATCAGAAATAAAGAAACAATACAAGAAATTAGCTTCTGAACCTGCTGTATATGATGTTGTTGAAGAAGGCGAATTGGGTAATATTTTGCACATGAAGTCCTCTGCTTGCATTCTGAAGGGATCAAATGACTTGTCTTTGTTTACAACTGCTTTCTGCACATACAACAGGGTTGCTAAACTCTTTGACGTACTTCTATACAAGGCCTTGTAGTACTTTGTCGCTTAGTTCTGTTAACTTACCCTTGCGAGAAGAACATGTGCACCAGCAAATTTGTTATCCCAGCTGAAGATATCAGGCGAGTCGTTTGCCCCCAGCGATTTCAGGTAACTGAGATAACTCGCATTGTTCGTGGCTCTGAAGAGCCATGCAGCACCCCACAATAGCTCATCCTGGCAAGTTACTGAATCAAATGAATCAATGTAGAAAAAAATTACATGACTGAATTCTGATTTCCTGTCAATTTGATTACATACCTTGTATCCAGAGTATGAACAATAGAATGGGCACACGGCCCCTCCCAGTGAGTCACTATACTTCCCCGGATACTTAACCGCAAAATCCATCACTTTCTTCGCAGCCGCCAGCAGCTTCTTCGAGTAGCCCGGATCAGCAGTCTTGAACACAAGCGAGGCAGCTGCCAGCGCTGCCGCAGTCTCTGCGGCCACATCAGACCCAGGGCTAGTCGGCGACACCCAGTACACATTTCTTGGCGTGTCCATGTCCTCAGGCCTCTCCCAGCACTGATGGTCAGCGTTGGGATCCCCAACACCAACATAGAGCCTGTTCGGGACTGAAGCAGAGGCCTTGAGGAGGTAGTCGGTGGCCCATCGGATGGCTGTTCTGGCATTGGCGAGCTGAGCTCCCATTCGCTTGCCATACTCGATCACGCTCCATGAAAGCATTGTGGTTGTGTAGGCCATTGGGAATCCAAACTTGACGTTGTCGCCAGCATCATAGTATCCTCCAGTGAGATCCACCTGTGTTAAAGTACATAAGTATGCGATGAAAAGAAGAAAAAAAAACACAACAGCCAACTACAGTAAGCACGATGTTTTTTACATTGGCAGCAGAACCATCCGATAGTCCAGAAACCGATCTCCAGCTGATTTTCTGATCCGAGGGGAGGCGACCTGATCTCTGGCCCTGGAAGAACAGAATTGATTTGGCCAATGCATCACCATAGTTTGGGTGTCCATGAATCTCAAGCAAGAGCAATGAGAACATGAAGAACACCAAAGCTACAACTTTGCGTGATGCCATTTAGCCTTTTCCTAGGGTTGAAAGGGCATGAATCAATTATGTCCATTTATATAGAGCTCTAGTTCTTTACTCATGCAGTGTAAGTGACTGATATGTGCCTAACTCATGTGCATATTTGACTCATAGGATGGCCATGCTTGTGGAAAAAGGAAAGGTGATAGATTTTGCCATAAGGATTTTTTGATTAGTGCCATCTTGCATTGGGATCTCACGCCCTTTGCTTCTCTCAATGGAACTCTATGAGTGAATCAAGGATGTGTTTGCATGTGGGGGAGTGAATGAAGTAATTGTGTGCCCTATGGCTTGTACTCAACGGAGACTAGATTACTGGCCTGAATCAGGCCATACGCTAAGTTTTTCGCTAACCTAATCGCGTCGATAAACAAAACACTGAAGCCTTCTTCAAGTTATGATCAGCCTAATCCTATTGGATATCATTACTTCCAAACTTGGGTTCCTTCACTGTTCGCTCTCTTTATCAATTCGGCCATTGCTATTTGCAATGTTAGATCGTCTTCCTACTGTAGCGAATTTGCACATACATAACATCTACCCGTTATTTTTTTTGGTGCTGTCTGTGGCCAACGGCTAGAGTCTACAGTGCATATGGTACTCAGTTGTTCCTTCAGGGCAACAGTTTAGGCCCTTTTGTGAACTTTAAAGACTTCTCTATTGTGATTTGTAGGCATATGGGATTGTACTTGTTGTAGGGAAAGAGGAGATAAGAGGAGATAAAATATATCGGAAGGATTTTTAAACTCATTAAAAGAAATAGCGCAGAGATCGGAAGTCAAAAGGAGCGAGAACGCAGCTCGCAACAGGCCAGAATAGAGCCTGGTCGACCGCCTGGTCGACCAGTGTCCACGACGTGCACAGGCACAGCCCAGTCGACCGTGGCAGGGAAGCGGTCGACCGACTGGCACAAGGTTGCTCTCGGTTGGTCCCGGTCGACCGAGAACAGGGTCGAGCGACCGGCCCGGTCGACCGACGACGCGTGCTGCTCTCTTGAACGGTTCAGACTCCTTTTTTGTTTTGTGGTCGAATCCAAATTAGGGTTTCTTAAACCCCTGAGACTCTCTGATTATAAATAAGGGTTAGAACCCTCATGAATTGTATCTCTCAGAAAATCCCTCTTGGAAATTGGGGGAGAAGATGAACCGAACGGCGTGTGGCTTGATAAGGTCTTGTTTGACACAGGACATCAAATATCATGTGTTATATGAAACATCTGCAAGGCAACTGTGGGAGATCCTAGAGAAAAAGTATCTGACGAAGAGTATTGAGTCGCGGTTGTAGTTGAAGAGAAGACTTTGTCATTTCCAGATGAAGAGAGGAATCTCTATTGATGAACACATGAACAGCTACACAAAGCTTCTTACAGACTTAGTTAATGTGGATGTGAAAATCAATGAAGAGGATAAGACGGTGATTCTATTGAATTCTCTTCCTTAAGAAGAGTATGAGACCTTTACTCTTACATTAATCAATGAAAGATAAACACTTAACTACAGTGAGGTGTCGGCTGCACTTGTGAATTATGAAGTAAGGAGGCATGATAGATTGTCTTCTTCTGAAAGTACAACAGCAGAGCCGTTGACGGTAAGAGACAGGAGTTCCATTCGGAAGGACAGAGGTGATCAGGAAAGATTGAAGTTCAGATCAGATTTCAGAGATCTAAAAAAGAACCAGTGTGTCTTATGCAAAGAGTTAGGACACTAGAAGATTGATTGTCCGAAGGCCAAAGATAAGAAGAAGAAGTCGAAGACCGAGGCAAATCTCGCACAGGTGGTCATTACTTAGGGCAGTACTTCACAACCGGATGGATCAGACTCAAACTCATCGGTATTTTCTTTCTCCTTTACTACTCTTACTGTCGGTTACTCAGGTAATTCTGAGTGGATCTTAGATAAAGGAGCTACCTATCATGTGTGCTCGAATAAAGCCTGATTTTCTAGCTTTGAGACGCTAGATGGATGTTTCGCTGTCATACGTGATGATCATCCGGTTAATGCGAAAGGGATATGTACAGTCCGTATCAAGATATTTGATGGGATAGTACGAGAATTTAAGGAAGTAAGGTATGTACCTCAACTCAAAAGGAATCTTATCTCAGTTGGTGTTTTGGAAACATTGGGTCTTGTGGTGTCTATACGAGATGGTATTCTTAAGATGACCAAAGGCTCAATGGCAGTTATGAAGGGCATCCGTCGAAATAATCTCTTCTTCTTGAAGGGTAGTACAGTTACAGGTCAGGTGGAGACTTCTATTTCTTCAGATGATGTTTGTAGACAGGTCTGTCAGATGAGGCTCAGACACGAAGGAGAAAAGTCTTTGCAAACTCCAGCAAAGAAGGGATCATTGGAAGGTGTATCTACCTGCAATGTGAAATTAGGTGAACACGATGTTCTAGACAAGAAAAAGGTGAAATTCAGCACCATTACTCACCACTTGGAAGGTCTTCTTGATTGTGTTCACATAAGTATTTGGGGACCTGCTAAGACTGCATCGCTTCGAGGTCATAGGCACTTTGTTTCTTTTATTGATAATTTATCTAGGTATTTTTGGATATATCCCATGAGAGAAAAGTTTTAAGCCCTAGGTATGTTGATGAAGTAAAAGAGTATGATGGAGAAACAGACTGGTAGGACGATCAAGGAGCTACAAATTGGTAATGTTAAAAGATACAAGAACCAATTCATACATTTTGGACAGAACATTGGTATTGATACTCACTTCACAGATGGAATACATGAGTTAGTTAAGGAGATAAACCATTCCTTACTGGAGATGGGTCAGTGTTTGTTGTCTAATACATGATTAGACAAATTATTTTAGGCTGAGACGATTATATATGCTAACCATCTCATAAATAAATTGTCATCAACTGTGATAGGAGGTAAAACTCCTCTGGAAGTTTAGTCTGAGAAACCTGCTCAAGATCATAGTTTGCTGCGGGAATTTGAAAGTTGGCCTACTTTAGTACCAAAGATGGCTAGGTAAATTCACGAGCAAAAAATTGTGTGTTTTTGGGTGTCAAAAGAAATATGAAAGGCTACATGTTGTGGCACCCCGAAAATAAGAAAACCGTGTTGAGTCTGCGTGTCACGTTTGATGAGACTTCATTATTGAAGTCTATCATCTCTCAGTAGGTGGAGAGGATGAAGACCAAGGATGTATCGCAGCGGGTGGAGGTTGATACTACTCCACCAACACCAGTTGGTTTGGTATCAGTAAAGACTTCATCAGATGTGACACCGGATAGAAATCATATAGCCAGTCTTGATGCTGAACAGGTTGAAGATATTGATTAGAATTTTCAGTTATTTGCAACTATTGGACCAAGATAAAACCACGAAAGTGGGTGAAAAAATATGAATCTCAAGTTTGTGACCGCGACAAACTCAAGTTGAAAGTCGTTGTTCTCCATGACGGTAGTAAAGAGGTTCATATGACTCAGCCAGTTTAGTTCGCGGCTGAAAATTCAGTCACATGTGCTTGAGCTTGATGGAGCTCATTTCAATGAACTACGGTTGGCTTTGATCTCTTGGGCAAGGTACGTAGGCAGTCGTAAAGGTACAGCCATTTGGTGATGCAGCCCGTGTGAAGATATTTAATGTATATGGGTTCTCGAGAAGCTGATTGGGACTTCACGTGGAGGTGAAGAGTTGGACTTCACGTAGAGGTGAATTATTGTGATCTCGATGAACGTTTGATCTTCTAAGGAGAAGATAGTTAAACTTGCATAAAGGGGTGTGCATCCAATTTGCTGAAGCTGATGATGGTGTTTGGTATGCTCTATTCAGATTTGATTAGACCGTCTTGAGGACATTTGGACTAGAGAGCCAGTCAGTTGGAGAGTCAGTGTTGGTTCATGTTAAGATCTTCTTGAAATCATTTGGAATAAAGTTTCATTAAGTTGCTGTATAGGTGATACGTTCTTTGATCAGTTCATATGGTACTGTTTCTCTTCGGTGGAGTGTTGGGAAGGCAAGTATATTGCATTCCGTTTGGATAGAGGAGCTGAGGTTAGAATCTTACAATTGATATTGAGTTTGGAGAGCGTTACCTGAGGGACGATAAACTCAATTTGGATATGGTGTGACTAGTGGAAACCAATTGTATGTGTATTGGCGATTCGTTTTGAAGGAACCCGTTTCGTCTGTTGGCCAAGTCAAGATGGTGTGTCGATTTCGCCGAGATCGTATGTCGATTTCGCTAGATGTTCATTGGAGTTCGGCTTAGATTTGAAAAATCTTCACCGAGACGGAGAATTGTAAAGAGAGAGAAGATAAGAGGAGATAAAATACATCGAAAGAGTTTTTTAAACTCATTAGAAGAAATAGCGCAGAGATCGGAAGCCAAAAAGAGCGAGAACGCAGCTCGCAACAGGCCAAGACAGAGCCCGGTCGACCGGTGTGCACGACATGCACAGGCACAGCCCGGTCGACAGTGACAGGGAAGCGGTCAACCGGTGCGGTCGACAGACTGACGCAAGGTTGCTCTCGGTTGGTTAATGTGTTCTGCTCTCCTGAATGGACTCGGACTCGTTTTCTGTTTTGGAGTCAAATATAAATTGTGGTTTCCTAAATCTCTGGGATTCTCTGATTATAAATAAGGGTTAGAGCCCTTATGAATTATATCTCTCTGAAAATCACATTTGGAAATTTCTTGAAATCAAGGAACAAGTTGTAATTGATTGTTGAATCAATAAAATCTCTCTCCCTTTCCCCAATAGGCAAATTGTCGAACCTCGTTAAATATTGTATTGACTTGTTTTCTCTCTTATTTTTCTATTCTTATCGTGTGGGTACTTCTCCAGCACGTCTATCTCCGCTGTTTGAGTTTCTCAAGTTGGTTGTTGCAAGCACGATGATCTTTTTCACCGTCTACTTCAAAAAATAGTTTGTAGAGTTCTCTTTATTCTGTTATTGTTTACCTTCTTGGTGAACCTCTTGAATGTTTCCATTTGATTTAATTAACAGAATGAGGTTTTCAAGTTTGAGATCATGTTCTTCCCTAATAAGGAAAAAGAAGAAGAAGAAGAAGAAACATTCTAATCATTGTGACATTGCAAATGCAATGGCAGTGGTACGAGGGTTATCCTACTTACTTCCCATTTTTTCATTATATCGATGTTGAAATAAGCCACATTTTTAGTCTTTTTCGGGTGCATTTCAAGCTCAGTTTCAGGTAGTCGATTTCGAACTGAAAATACCAAACTGATGTTTCCTGCAATATCGAGTTAACATTACCAAAATATGTGGACTCAGTTACTTCGCAGAATATAATTGCTTTGTTGCCGAAATATGTCACAATTATATACCACAAGTACGACATATTTAGTTCTCATTCTCTTTTCTAAGAAAAGAAAATTTCTATGTTTGGTTGTTCTCGCGTTAAAGAAACAATCAAAGAAATGTCAAAGAAACTTACTTCTGTGCACAAAATCCATCATGATATATCTCATTACATGTTACAAAGAGCTAAAATTTTCCGATATTGTTCAAAAATTACAATATGTGTTCGGCTCGTGTTAAAATTTGCAATCATTTGATTACCTCTTAATTAATGTGGAGGTTTAGTTAAATCTTAGAAAGGGTGTTTAAGGAAAGTAGCAGTCAAACTCCATTTTAGAGTAGAGAAACGTAAACAAGAGGAGAAATCAAAAGGATAAGAGAGTATCAAGAAGATGCTTAGAATTTTCAGCCGCAATCTTCAACATCCCTTAAGATCTCAAAGGTATGTCATCAACTTAGAAATATATTAACTTGTTTGTGTACAAAGATTTCCAATTGGAGTTAAACAAGTAGGAAGTATAGATCCAATTATTCAATTTTCCACTAAGGTTTGAGTTGAATAATTGAATGTTCATCGAACTTAGTGAGAAATGAGAACGCAAGTGCCTATTTCATTTGCTTGCGTTCTACTCTAAACACAAATGAGGTTGGTTACATGACACAATTTGGCTATCTTGTACTGATTGTTTCGTAATGAAGAATTTTGCGGCCGTGGTGGATGAGTACGCCGCATATTCATCTTATTCTTCGGGATTATGTTTCAGTTGGCATTAGACTCTCTCTCTCTCTCTCATGTGTTACCATCTTGGTAAGTTTGTTTTGTAATTTTTTCTCTTAGTAACTATTGAACGAGGTTTTCAAGTTTGAGACCCTGTCTTTTCCCTCAAACTAAAAAAAAAATTGAGAGAGAATCCAATTGATTATGGCATGTTATTTGTTGGGCCTCACATTGTAAGCCCCAGTTTCGAACCATTGACTTGAAATGTCGGCTCGTATCTCATTAAAGTCAGTTTAGATCATGATAAGCTCATCTACTATTATAATCAAAACCTTTTGGGGGTGTACAATTTTAAATAATTAGTCTCAAGTTCGCGTGACGGTCTCATTTTAATGAAATTTAAATTTTTTTATTACTAGTTAAAGTGTTATTTTAACTATTTAATGTAGTGTTTTCAAGAATGTGAGTTATATAATACTATTAGAAAAATATTTAAATGTGCTCATTTGCAGAATGAGTCACAATAATTATTCATCTGATTTGATAAAATTAATTCATATTTAGCATTTGAATTGTTTCTTACACGTGCATTAACACATGCTAAAAATCTAGTGCTAATAGTCAAATAGTCAATCATATCTCTTCAAAAATCCTTTCCAACACTTCCTTTTATTTACCAAGTCTAGTATAATATGCTTACAAAAGGGAGATAAAAATATAATGCATTACAATCCAATCTTTAATCTATGATGGCATGCAACTGCACAAAGGACAAAGGAAAAAAAAAAAAAACCCTAAAAATTCTAGGCAACACGACCCAAATGTTTCACTTCTGATTCGTACTGAATCTTCCACCCTACCCAGCAATTTTGTATGTGGGCTGGGCGGGGCCCACATGCTCCAACTCCAAGGCCCACCATTTTATCCAAACGTTACCTACTCGCAACATTTATGGGCCTCATCTACGACGGGCCCAACTCTCGCGTCACCAAAACGCTGCAAACTGCCAGCTTGTCGACTTCTTTTCGCTCAAAACAAAAATCCAAACTAGTGAAGAAAGAAAACCTAGGAAAAATGTGCGTATATATAAACTTCATGGGTTCAAAGTTTTTGAGCGGTAACTAAAAAAAGGGAAAAAAGGCATACATGTACATGTATGATACGTGTATGGTGGGTCTAGTTGCCTCGATCAGCTAACGATACCAAAGATAAGTAAGACATTGAGGAGAGTTGGCGACTCACGAGGGCACATGTCACGTCATAAATGTTAAGAAGTTCAAGAACTACCACTAACGTTCCGTGAGGAAATTAATCGTTTACTTGTTTTATTATTTAAAATAATAAAACTAATAGCAACAATAATAGTACAAGACCAACGAAATATACCCGTGATAAGTAGATATATAAGCAATCAAATGTATAGGTTTCTACCAATTTTCTTACTTTTCAATCAGGAAGAAATAATTTTCTTTTTTGATATAATTATGCTAGGCGAGTCAGTTTTGGACCCTGAGCCGATACAAGATCATTCACATAATCACACGAAATAGAAGAAATCACAAGAAGAAGACAAGATATTTGTGTGGTTCAACCGTTCAATTTTGACCTACTCCACGGGGCGCGTCAACATGAAATTCACCATGAGAAAAGAGAACAAATATAAAAGTATAATAGAACCAAGTTTCTCTCTTTTCACCCTCTCCCTCTCATCTCATTAATCAACATCTTCTAAAAAAATCACCTCTCATGTCTTAGAAGATTTTAATAAAGTGCTAACAATACTTAGCATTATTCATTACCTAATAGTAACCCCACACCACTTAAGTGATTTGATCCAATGACCCAAGTTCAATATGAAATCCCACGCTCTCACACGATCGCAATCAGCTAAAAATCACGATGGCACAAAGCAAATCTTGTGCATAAATTCGAGATTCGACACAATCCCGACAAAAACGTCTTGTTGACTTGAGTTATAGCCAGGGCGTGTTTGGATTCAATTTGAAAATCGAAAATGGGAAGTGAGAAAACTCATTTTTCCCATTTCTCTTGCTTGTTTTGAATAGAAAATTGGAAATGGGAAAAAACTTTTTTTTTTTTTTCTCTTTTCCCTTTTACACCTTTCTTTTTCCCTTCTACTACAATTTTTCCACTTGTAGGATGTTACAGTTAATTTTGTAGTAACGTAAATCTCACTTGTATATTAAATATATAATTTTTAAATATTAAAAATATCAAATTTATTACTATTTAATATTTAATTGATAAATTTATTATACATTTAATTTCTAATAGTTGATTTATTTTAATAATGGTATTATTTAAATCACTAAAAAATTAATTTTGTAGCCAATTTTTTCACTTACACTTTCACACTACTAACCAAACATCGAAAAACACAATATACTTTTTCACTTACACTTCTACATTACAATTAAATACTGAAAATTTATTTGTACAAATCTCAATTTTTCATTTACACTTTCACTTTTTCATACTTATTTTTTACTTGCACATTTTCCTCTAACTTGCAGCAAAACCAAATAGTCCCGAGAACAGAGATTATTACTATTTTAGAAAATTGCAATCGTATGCCACTTTTATTGCGATTCCACTCAATCATAATTTGCTTTATTTGTAACCCCATGCATGGCAGTCCAAACTTTGTTCACATACATAAGCATGTTTACGCATGGAAATTTTCCATCTCGAATTAAAGTAATATAGGATGATATTTAAAAAAAAAATGAATTCTCACTTAATTTACGTAAAATTTTCACTTCCTTTCAAGAGAAGCATCCAATGCACCAAAACAAAATGAAAAGTATATATCTTAAAATTATGAATTAAAAAGTAACCAAAATTATGATGAAATGGTTTGCATGAATTTTTTTCAACACCAATCCAATCTCTCTCAACTACCTTGATCAGTTCATGCCTCTCTGTAAATATTTCTCCATTCTCCATTCTTAGACCACCGAATTCATCATTCAATAGCCGCACAAATTCTTACATCTTTTCCTCTCATTTCGCCTATAAATTCACCCTCAACTCACCCTCATATCCCCACACTTGATCAATTCGAGCCTGACCGAAATGGCCAGCTCTGGCTTTGAATCTGACCATTTTGTGTGCACTCGCACTCTGTCCACACACTGTGATCACTTGTGAGACTTGTAGGAAAGGCCCACTGCATTCACACGCGCACCCACACGCACACCATGGCAAGTTTGTTAGGACTGAAGGCACCAAGTTTGTGCTCCATGGCTCCCCTTTCCTCTATAATGGCTGCAACTCCTATTGGATGATGAGCGTCGCCGGGGACCCCGGAGAGCGGTGCAAGGTCACCGAGGTCTTCCAAGAGGCCGCCCTCGCCGGGCTCACAGTCTGCCGGACTTGGGCTTTCAACGATGGTAGCTACCGGCCGCTGCAGGTGTCGCCCGGCGTTTACGATGAACAAGTCTTTCAGGTGATTTGATCTGCAGTGTGAATTTGTGGCTAGTTAGCCAAGTTTTCATTCTTTCTTACAATTTTGGGATGCATTGATCTCTTGTGCTAACAAGGGAGAAGGTTCATCTTTCCTTGGCTTTTCATTTTATGAATTAAAGTCCAAATATTTATGTACTTGTAGGTAGTTATATATGGTTAGAAGATGTCAAAACAAAATGATAGTGAAGACATAAATAATTATGGACTGAGACTTTATTGGGTCTAATTAAAATTTTAAGCTAATAAACAAAGACTCAACTTATTATTTATATCCTTCACGTTTTTTTCCTTCATTTTTACTCAACTTTTCAGCTTTTCAATGTGAGTATATTCTTAATCACACTCGTACACTAAACATAAGAGCTTATTTATTTATTATGATTTTAAAATTTTAACCTTCTCATGTGTACATCAGGCACTTGATTTCGTGATCGCTGAGGCGCGCACATTTCGAATAATATTGATCCTGAGCTTTGTTAACAACTACAAGGACTACGGAGGCAAAGCTCAGTATGTCAGTTTCAATGGGCACGCAGCGCAGCAGTTTCTGTCAACAGCGAAGATGATTATGTTTCTGATGTGTAATTGTTTTTCTGTCGCAGGCTGTTCTAAATAGATACAACACCTTCACGAAGATAGCATACAAAGATGACGCGCTATCATGACATGGGAGCTGATCAATGAGCCCCGTTGCCAACTGATTGCTCTGGGAGAACTGTAAATGTGAGTATTAGAGATGTATAAATTATAATCATTAACATACTAATTAAGTTATATCTAGCTTAAACATAGATTAATAAGTTAACGAAAAGGGAAAATAATAATAAGTAATAGTAGTTTCTCATTTCTCATGCACGATGCATGCTTGGTCATGGTGATGGGTGACAGTCTAGGTAACTCACCTATAAAACTTCAGAAGGAGTGCGAGGTTTGTGTGGCCTTTTACATATTCTTTTACATATTAAAATGAAGAAGAGCTAAGATGATAACTAACAAGTAAATTATCAGTTATTGTTATCTCACTGTTAAGATAGCCTCAATTGAAACTGCAATTTTTTATTTAGAGAAAAATGGAGTATACTCACCCGTTTTATTAGAGAGAATAAGCTAAATTTCTCAAAACTACTATAAACTATTATTGTTTTCTCAAAAAAAATCTTAAACTATCAAATCTCAAAATAATATTATAAAATATATTTAGAGACTCTCAAAAAAATTTCAAAAAGTTAGAAATAGCTCCTCATATAGAGAATTCTCATACATCTTACAGATTTTCAAGAAAAAATTCATTAGCGACATAAAATAATAGACAAAGATAGTTGGAAATCAGTAATGATTTTTTTGTGCTGCTAATGATTTTTGTTTTAAAATCTGTAACATGTGTGGGATTGCTCTATATAAGGAGTTATTTTTAACTTTTTTGGGAATTTTTTGGCAAACACATCAATTAAAAAAAAAATCTTTCTAACTGAATACTGTCTCTCACATGTTCTATACCAAGCACTAATTTTTCAATTTACCACAGTGGAAAGAGCAAGTTCCAAACAAAACATGTACAGTCTAATTGTTAAAACAGAAGCTATATGTATTAGAACTGCACCGAATGGTCTAAGTTTTCTTACAAGTATAGCTAACAACTCTCTATATATATGCTTCCTAGGGTTGGATCCAAGAGACGGCATCTTACACAAAATCCCAAGACAACAAACACCTGCTTGAAATAGGAATGGAAAGCTTCCACAGAGATTCCATGCCAGACAAGAAGCAACACAACCCCGGCTACCAAGTTGGAACTTGTTCGGTACGGAAGAGAGGTTTTGCCGTAAAATTTCCTTGAATCAGTTGAAAGATTACAACAAAACAATATTCCGACTACAAGGGAGGGAGGATGCTTGGATCTTCCCTTTGTTTAAATCTGGGTTCTTCGTGTGGCGATGGAGAGTGAATCTTGTTCTCCGTTGACCAGATGACCGTCCTGGACCGTCGGGGGTCTTCTCTTCGGCCGGTAGGGGAGTAACTCAGCTCCGGCTACCAAACTCTCAAAGAGGAGGTAGGCGAAGATAGGCTAGTACTCAGTAAGCCTGTTGAAGAATCTCCTCTCTCTCGGTCGTCGACGTCGGGCTTCTCTCTCTCGATGCCTTGATCTTCTCACCCTCTGAATCCAAATCTTCGACCAATCGACCAATCTACCAATCGACCTTTCCTTCATAGCCAACAGGGCTATTTATAGGGGTCTTAGGGGGTGATCGTGCCCCCTAAAAATGCGCCTGAACGAGGGCCGTTACCCGCTATACGCGCGGTAACTGACTCCCCACGATCTGGGCAGTTGCAACTGAGACGCAGATTTCAGACTAAACGCGCCTTGGATGCTGAGACGCGGGCTTCAGGCCGGACGCGCCTTGGATGCTGAGACGCGGGCTTCAGGCCGGACGCGCCTTGGATGCTGAGACGCGGGCTTCAGGCCGGACGCGCCTTGGATGCTGAGACGCGGGCGTCGAGCCAACGCGTCTTGAAGTTGAGACGCGGGCTTCAGGCCGACGCGCCTTGATGCTGAGACGCGGGCTTCAGGCCGGACGCGCCTTGAAGTTGAGACGCGGGCTTCAGGCCGGACGCGCTTTGAAGTTGAGACGCGGGCTTCAGGCCGACGCGCCTTGAAGTTGAGACGCGGGCTTCAATCCTTTGCGTATTTGAGACTGCTTCTTTGGTGGCTTGCCTGTTAGTCATTTTTAGACAGCCTACAGAACCCCCTCCAAAGTTTCCAATATTCCGCAGTTGAATGGGACGGATTTTGGAATACTTTGGACTTAAGCCGCGTTCGCCTGTGACTGGACTGTTTGATGCTTCGGGTTTGACCTTATCCGAATTTGGTCTTCGTGAGTGTACTGTTGAACTCTTAGAAGCCATCAGAGTCGATCGTGTTGAGTGTCTAGATACACAGCCTAGACCTCCCCGATTGCTTTTTAGTCTGTCACGGGTGCGTTTTTGGCTGGGAGTAGTTGGTTGTCTGTTGGCGCCAGTGTACTGTTGAACTGTCTTGGACGCAGGCTCCTTTTTGAAAGCAGACGCAGGAAACTGGACGCAGGCTCCTTTTTAGAAAGCAGACGCAAGAGACTGGACGCAGGCTTCTTTTTGAAAAAGAAGCCACTTTGAAGACGCAGCGTCTATAGGGTAGACGCGATGTTGGTCAGACGCGAACTCCTTAGGGGGGACGCGACCTTCAGAAAGCATTCTTGGAGATGCTGACGGGGCATGTCCGGTGCGTTTTCTGGGCGCGAACTTTACGCTGTCATGATGACGCTGCCAGCTGGCCTGGGGAAACGGCGAAATTTTGCCTTTTGGCGCGCGGATCTCGCGGTTCATTAAATGAACTGCTCCACGTGTCTGCTTCTGATTCGCGGCGGGGTCGCGACGCATGATCTTCGCCGCCGGTTGTGATTTTGTTACATGCGTCAAGCGACGGTTCGCTGCAGCGTCCCTTGGGTCACGCGCCGGTATCTCTGCGTATCCCCGTGCCTATAAAAGGCGACTGTTTGGAGAACTTCCTCTTCTTCTCCGCATTCGTTTCTCTGAGAATTTTAGAAAAGAAGAACTCTTCCTCTGTTCCTTTTTCTAGCTTCAAACCAAACTCGCTATGGCACCAAAGACCAAGCCGACCGCCTCCTCCTCAAAGGCGACCACCACCGAGGCCCGGAGGGGCGTCTCCTCCTCTGCGCAGGACTTCGTCCTCCAAGGCCTCCAAGGTAGTGTGCCTTAGGCAGAACTGACCCTTAAGGACTTAAAGCGCGTTTGATTCCCCAGACGCAGTCTTTGGGATGATAACCGGGGCGCGGATTAGATAATCTGACGCCCAAGAGCCCTGTGCTTCGGGTCCTTCACTTAGAATTTCTCTAACTGTGAAGGTCTCTGGACGCAGCTTTGCAGAACGCAGATTTGATCTTCGCGTTCTGTGTCATCAGGCGCCAATTTGATGAATCTGGCGTCTGAGCCCAAGTGCTTTTGAATTTTTACAAGTCTTGGTTTGCAGAACGCGGATTTGATCCTTGCGTTCTGTGTCATCAGGCGCCAATTTGATGAATCTGGCGTCTGAGTCCAAGTACTTTTGAAATTCCACAAGTCTTGGTTTGCAGAACGCGGATTTGATCCTTGCGTTTCTGTGCCATCAGGCGCCAATTTGATGAATCTGGCGTCTGAGTCCAAGTACTTTGAAATTCCACAAGTCTTGGTTTGCAGAACGCGGATTTGATCCTTGCGTTTCTGTGCCATCAGGCGCCAATTTGATGAATCTGGCGTCTGAGTCCAAGTACTTGGAATTTCATAAGTGGCTTCAATCTTTGCGTTCTGTGCTTCTTGACGCAGATTTGCGGGTCTGGACGCGGATTTGATGATTCCTGCGTCCAGTATCTTTTCTGCGTCTGGACGCAGAACACTTAGTATTTTTCTTTACTTTTGGTAAAGCATATTTTTCTAAAGCATCTGACTTAAGTGTCTTTATCTTTTTGCAGCGCCGCAACCTGCTACTTCACTCCCCAAGATACGCCATTTTGGGCATGTAGGTGGAGCTGACCGGAACCTGACCTTTGTGCTGCAAAGGACTGCCCCTGTGACTGCCGACCAGTCTCCGGCTCGTGAGAAGAAGCTCTCGAATGTCGAGATGAGGACTCTTCGAGTGCTGATGACCGATGCAGCATTCGTCACGGATGACGGCATCCAGCTGAAGAAGCCCGCCTTCTTCTTCGGGGATCATATCCACGATGGCGGCCATCGCGTGCACGAAGGGACTTACACATGGCTCCGTCAAATAGGGGGCCGAAGGTTCTTTCTCCCGGCCATGGATAGGATGTACCCTATGTTCTATTACCAGCATATGTCCGTCCCGCGGAAGATGGAGTTTGACCTCGCTCGATATGCTCCTGAGGTTACTCTTGGCGATCTGGGCTCCCACCACCAAGTGCACCGTCATGACGGCCATGACGAGTCGGTTATCGGCCTTTTCCCTGGATCGCGCAAGAGGGAGATCCCGTCTGGAGAGATACCGCACATTGGCTCCACCTTCCTCAACATGTTCATGGCAGCGGAGGGTGACTATCCAGTTGCGTTCCGTGCATATGGGTGGATCTATTCCCCAGCGAATTACTGGTGGGGCAGGATGGTTGGCTTTGTCCTTACCGAGCTCGGGGATTTGCTGAAGCGTGTAGGACTGTACTCGGCGGTCAGGGCCGTACAGTGGGGGATCCCTCAAAGTTCTCAAAACTTCTTTGGGATCCTAGAACGTTACAATCCCTTGACGGGGACGTTCTTTACTCCAGTCGGGGAGATGGGCCTTGCCTTACACGAGATGCACGAGGTCTCAGGACTGGTAACAGGGGACATGCCCTATGAAGAATATGTCCCGACTGCCGTGGAGCTTCGTTACGTGAAGGAGGAGTTTCCCCTCATATATGAGACCTACTGGGAAGTGCTATGTCACTTCCATATCTGCGGTCAGCTCACCAAATGGCGGTCGCAGGGGGTCACGTACCTGTCTTGGGCCAGTTATTTGTTCAACAATGTGAACACCAAAGACCACTTGATCACCCGATTGACGCCCAGCTCTGATAGGGAGATCGAAGACCGGATTGATCAGATGTCCGAGAAATTCTACACCACAGAGTCGAACGAAGATGGTTTCGACCCTGACTTGGTTTTCGAAAGCTTCCACCACCAAGCCCGGACTCCTATCTCCGATCGGGCGCTGCTGGCAGGCTTTCTGATGCTGTGGCTAAAGCGTTGTGTGGTGCCCACGCTGCCACATGAAGTTATAGTTGCCGACGTGGTGTACCCGGCGGTGCTTCTGGCCCATGGCAACCCTATAGCTCTTCTCCCGGCCGTGGTGGCTGGTATTCAGAGCGGGCTGCGGGCGCTGGCTAAAAGCTTTTGTGAGCCGCCAAAAACTGTGGATTCCGAGGGAAAGCCGCTCACGGACGCAGAGGGGAATCCAGTGGTGAAGCGTCCCAATCCTCGGGTTGAGCTGCCTTACACATACCTTATGGCCTGGTATGTGATGCACTGCCCCTCTTTGATGACGGCGGTGCGTTGGAAGGAGGACTCCGTCCCCTTCATACAGCGATTGGAGGGTTCGAGGTGGCAGGATCCTTACATATATTATATCCGGAAGCGTCTTTCAGCCCCGGCAAACTATCAGCTCAATCGTTGCCTCCTCCAGATCCCTGGTGCATCCTACGGCGATCTACTTGTCGATTCCGCAGGCCCTGATGATTTCACGAGGTTATCCCAGGGAGCCTTCTGGTGGTTGCTCAATATTCGGCCCGGGTATATGCTTTTCCGACAAGGGACATCATGCACCATTGAGCCATACATGCCGAATCGCTTCGCTCGACAGTTCGGCTATGACCAGCTCTATATCGGGAACCCAAATGCTTATCTCGCCTTCGAAGGGAACTTGTTCGAGGGTGCTCGGGCCTGGTACTATAGTGTAGCTGGAGGGACAGGAACAACCTTCCGTCTACCTCTCGAAGCGCCCAAGTGCCAGATGAGTCTAAGCTATTGTACTTGGTACTCCCAAGCCGTCCAGACACCAGACTTTCTTCCGGCATCTTCATGTATCGAGAGCATCAATGCAAGTCTCGAGGGAAGGACAGAGTCCGGAAAACCAACGAGAGTCGTAGAGCAGTACCGGAGAGCTCGTAAGGAGGTCGGGAGAAGGACGAGGAGGGATCCACAAGCTACAGAGCCACGACCACCAAGAGCAGAGCCACGAGCGACGAGGGCGGAACCACCAGCGACAAGGGCGGAGCCTCCAGCAACGAGGGCGGAGCCTCCAGCAACGAGGGCGGAGCCACCAGCAAAGAGGTCTAAGCAGTTGGCGAGTAAGCGTCATCAACGCTCTACTCCTATTGTTGAACCAGCCCCAAAGAAGGTTAGGAGGGACTTGGCGTCTGAAGTCTCTCAATCCGGAGCCATCTCTGCTGGAGTTGAGGCGCTTCCTGAAGACCTTTTTGTCACAGTTGCGGAACCTCCGGAAGAGGGGGATTTACTCCCTCTAGTTCGTGCTCCTAGGTTGCACCACAGGCACCGCGAGGTTGTGGAGGAAGGGGAGTTCATCGAGCAATCTGCTGTTGCTGCTGATGTCACATCTCCAGAGATTGAAGTGGTGGGTGATGCAAATGTTGAGATTCTGGGAGTTGCAGCTCAGCTCAAATCTCCTTCTGCTCAGGAAAGGGGAGAGGAGGCACAGCAGTTGGGGTCTCCGAGCGTCTTTATCTCCAGTCTTAGGGCCGCCGACCCTAGTCCTACTACTGGAGTGATTGGAGGCAAGGCTCCGATTGTGGATTCTCCGGAGCTGTCGTCTTCTTCGCTCTCAGGGGCAAGCATGTTTGAGGACAAGGTTGACTATGGTGGTGAACCCGCTTCTCCTGATCAAAGTAAGTTCTTCCATATCTCAGAGGAGGAGATGTATGTGGGCGAATCATCGTCTGCACCATCAGTGGCGGCTATTCCTGTTGAAGGTACCTTTTCCACCTTCTGTCCAATTTTTCTTTATGGCACGTTGAAGAAAATGCCTTGACATTCTTCATTTTATATTGTAGGGCCAGCTGGAGACGTCGGAGCTACAACCTCCTCACATATTGATGAGATGGTGAGAGAGTTGACCGGACCCCAAGGTATTGAGGCCTCAACTGCTGAGATGCCTTCAGAGGGGGCAGCTGCTGAGACTGGGGAGCCTTCTACTCTGCCAGAGGAGGAAGAGGATCCGATGGCAAATCCACTTCCAGGAGATTGCACGGTTCAGGCCTCAGATGAAGCCTCCGAGGAGATCGTGCTTGCTACTCCATCATTGGCCGCGGAAGTTCCCGCCGAAATAGTACCCCCGGAAGTGCCCGTGGCTGGTTCTACTCTCGCCGTATCAACGGTCAGTGCGACTCCTACGCAAAAAGAGCCGGCTTACATCCCTTCTTCTGAGATAGAAAGGGGGTCGGGGAGCGTTCCAGGTGATGATGACGCGGACTTCCTGACGCGCAGCACGGTGCGACAGTTCTTTGAAGCGATGCGTTCATGCATCAACTTTATCCTTTCTGGGAGTCGCTCTTTTGACTTTGCCCGGAGATTTCTCGGGAATGTGGCCGAGAACATCGAACTAGTCGGGGGCCTTCCTCTTGCTCAGGCATGTATGCGGGTGGTGGATCAATTGGAGATTGACCTAAGAAAGCTGAAGTCTTTAGACGAGGCTAACTCCATTCATGAAGCCCAGGTCATCCTGGATAGCCTCCTTGCTGCCCAAAGACAAGAGCGACAGGAGGTAGAGATGCGAATTGCTGAAGAGGTCAGTAACCTTGAACGTTCCCAGGCTGAATGTCAAAAGCTGATTGAGGATTCAGGGGAAACTGAGCTCGTCATGCAGACCACAGAGCTTGCTATTACTAATGCTCGGGCTGCTATTGCTAAAGCCCAAGCCATGCTAGCTGTCAATGAAGAGAAGCTCGTCGCCCTCCAGAAGAAGCTAGAGGAGCAGAAGGCTGCAAGGGTACGGGCTGAAGAGAGTCAGTCTGTTCATCTCTCCAGATTGGAGACTTTGCGAGCCCAGCTGGCTGAAAAACCCTGCCTATCTGAAGAGGAGCTGCGGGTCCAGGCCATGATGGAGGCTGAGAAGACACGTCAGCATGAGATGCATCGTCTCAGGGAGCGCATCCGTTCTCTACCAGATCGAGATTTTTAGCCTTCTCCTCTCCTTTTTTTTTTTTGTAACGCTCAATCTTATTTGTATAAGAGAGCGTTTTTGTATCACTTTCATATTTTTGGATATAAATAAAAGTGACACCCTCCTTTTTACTTCTTTTGTCTCGAACTCTTTTGCCTTTGGTTGGACATGTAGAAGCAAGGAAGTCTTTTGACCTTTATCGAAATTATAATCATAATCTTAATAAGTCAAAAGATGTGAGGAAAGATCTTGTTTCAAGAACTTTCATGACACTGTCAGAGGTGTAAGCTTAACTTAACAGAGGTGATTTTTGGTGGACCTGCCACTTTGTGGAAGAAAGTGACAGGTGGAGTTCGTACCCCCAGGAAAGATGAACTTTTATCAAGGATTTATGCTCAACTTGATTTCAGATCAGTTGGGGATGTTGATAGAAACATTGTTTATTGGTGTAATGTTAACCAACAATGCCTCCAGAATGAATTCGATATTCTGTTGAGGAGAATATCAAATGAGACTAGACTCGCGGGGAATCTAGGAAGGTCCTTACCGTTAGAGGTGTGATATTAACTTAACGGGTTGGAAATAGTCTTGTCAGAAGTGTAATGTTAACTTGACAAGGACATGAGTTAGAGGTGTAATATTAACTTAACTCATCGACATCTCAATTTTATCAGGGAAAACTGAGGGGGTCACTGTCATAGGTGTAATGTTTAACTTAACAGTGAGGGTAATGCTAGAGGTGTAATGTTGAACTTGGCATTAGTCATCTCGGCTTGAAGAAGTCGAGGAAAGGTCATAGCCATAGGTGTATTGTTGAACTTAGCAATGACTCGGATACTAGAAGTGTAGTGTTAACTTGGCATCGTTCGTCTCGGCTTAAGGAAGTCGAGGAAAGGTCATAGCCATAGGTGTATTGTTGAACTTAGCAATGACTCAGATGCTAGAAGTGTAGTGTTAACTTGGCATCGTCCATTTCAGCTTCGATACGGAAGTCTGAAGAAAGGTGGCTGTCAGAGGTGTGATATTAACTTGACAGACATCCGATGTACTGTTTAGAGGTGTAATATTAACTTAAACAGTAGTTTGTCAGAGGTGTGATATTAACTTGACAAGAATTGGCTCGTGATTGGAGCAATTTGAGGACCTGTCATTCTATTGATGAGAATTGACAGGGGATTTTGGAGTGCCAGAGGTATAATATTAACTTGGCAGCTTTAAAGTTTGCTACCCTATGTAGAGGTGACAAGCGGGGTTTGTACTCGACATGGATTATTCATTACCAGAGGTATAGTGTTTAACGTAGTAATGTTTGCATTTTGTGGTCTTACCATTCTATGGATGAGAATTGGTAAGGGATTTTGGAGGAAAGAGTGGAATCAGGTCCACTTAGGATTTTTAGCAAACCCTTAGCTATCAACGGATTTGAGGTGCCTTTACCAACTACCGTTTGAGTTGGGCTAGCCATGCTATTCCCCTCCGCATGATGAGTTGTCGGGGACTTATGTTGGGCTTAAATGCCAACATTTTCCTCTATCCTTAGCCGTCGAGGGCGTCGGATCAAATGGGAACGTGTCCCTTAGGATTTTTAGCAAATCCTCAGCTGTCAACGGGTTTGACATGCCTTTACCAACTACCGTTTGAGTTGGGCTAGTCATGCTATTCCCCTCAGCATGATGAGTTGTCGAGGACTTATGTTGGGCTTAAAGGCCAACATTTTCCTCTATCCTTAGCCGTCGAGGGCGTCGGATGTTTGATCAGAGGTGTGGTTTTAACTTGATCGGCAGGATTTTTAGCAAACCCTCAGCTATCAACGGATTTGAGATGCCTTTACCAACTACCGTTTGAGTCGGGCTAGTCATGCTATTTCCCTCAGCATGATGAGTTGTCGAGGATTTATGTTGGGCTTAAATGCCAACGTTTTCCTCTATCCTTAGCCGTCGAAGGCGTCGGATGTTTGATCAGAGGTGTGGTTTTAGCTTGATCGGCAGAAGAACACCATCTAGGGATAGTATTTCTTCAGGAATTTGCCATTGATTGGCATCATGAGTGTATCGCCATCCGAGGTTATGAGGCGATACGATCCATTTGAGTAGACCGACTCTACTACAAACGGTCCTTCCCATTTGGGTTGGAATTTTCCTTTCGTCTTATGCGTCATGACCATGGGTCTCCGGACGGCTAAGACAAGGTCGCCTTTCTTGAAAGTCCGCGCTTTGACTTTCTTGTTGAAGGCTCTGGTAATGCGAGCTTGGTAAAGCTCGATCTGCTGCTGGGCCTGCAGACGCTTGTCGTCTAAGGCTTCCAGTTCTTGGAGTCGCTGTCGATGCTTCTCCTCTGTCGTCATCTCGGCGGTCAGGGCGACGCGTAGAGATGGAATTTGAATTTCCAGTGGGAGCACGGCTTCACATCCGTATACCAAGGAAAATGGCGTGGCCTTTGTCGGGGTTCGCACTGTTGTGCGATAGGCCCATAAGCATTCGCCCAACTTATCGTCCCAGTCGCGTTGACTTTTCGAGACGAACTTTTTGAGAAGCTTGCCAATAGTCTTATTGAAAGCTTCTGCGAGGCCGTTGGCGGCAGGGTAGTATGCCGTTGATGACACACTCTGGATTCTGAACTTGGCGCAGAATCTCTGAAAAGCCTGGCTGATGAACTGGGGTCCATTGTCATGGATGATCCGCCGAGGCACACCGAAGCGATAGATAACGTGATGTTTCACGAACTTGATCACGTTAGACGATTTTACCTCTTTTAGAGGAACAGCTTCGGCCCACTTGGAGAAGTAATCGGTTATTGCTAGAATGAACCGATGTCCTTTCGACGATGGTGGGCTGATGGGGCCAACCACGTCCATCCCCCACATTTCGAACGGCCAAGTAGAGGTCGTAGAGTGGAGATACCCTGGTGCTTGATGGATGAAATCACCATGTATTTGACAGGCGTGACATCTCTTAGCGAGGGAAATGGCGTCGACAATCATCTTGGGCCAATAGTAACCCAATCTTTGGAGTCGGTTTGCCAGTTTCGGGCCAGGTTGATGAGCTCCACAAATACCATCGTGGGCTTCTTTCAACACTTCACGGGCTTCTTTTAATGAGAGGCACCGGAGCAGGATCCCGTCATGCGATCGACGGTACAGTGTTCGCGTGATCGCATTATAGTAAAATTTAGGGGCTTTCCTCCGAATGGCGGCCGCCTCTTTAGTGTCTTCGGGCAGAATGCCGTATAAGACATAATCAATGTATGGAAATCGCCAGTCTTTAAACTCTGGAGCGGTTGACACTTCAAGTGTTTCTTTACCGCGACGATCTCCTGTTGACCCTGGGTAGTCTCCGGGGAAATTTTTTGGGCAGTATAGGTCGTGGCTATAGACGAATACTTTCTCCATTGCTCCAGCTGGGAGAGCTAGGGAAGCTGCGAGAGATGCGAGGGCATCTGCATGCGCATTTTGGCTTCGCGGCACATGGTCAATGTAGAAGTTTGAAAACTTTTCCGCCATGTGGATTGTCGCGTTGTAGTATGGTACTAGATCTTCATGTCTGACCTCATACTCTCCGCGAACTTGGCTGACGATGAGTTTGGAGTCACCGTACGCCTCGAGATTTTTAACGCCAATCTCATCGGCGAATTGCATCCCAATCAGAAGAGCGTTGTATTCCGCCACATTGTTGGAACAGGGTTCGGTTAACGAGATAGCCCGGGGGATCACGTATTTTTGTGGGGAGACGAGTACCACTCCTACCCCCGCTACTGTGTGTCCCTTTGGGCTTGCCCTTGATGCACCATCGAAGAAAAGTTGCCATACTTGTCCTTCGAATGTTGCCTGAGTCAGGCATACTTCAGCGACCTCATCTGGGAGATCCTCATAAAGTTTGGCTGCCCTCGGATCTGGGTGTTTAGCTAAGAAGTCCGCCACCGCTTGTCCTTTAATGGCCTTCTGTGGCAGGAAGTGCATCTCATATTGAGAGAGCAATATAGCCCATTTCGCCAGCCGGCCATTCAATGATGAAGGCTTTGTCATAAGCAACCTCAGGGGGTTGACTTTTGATATGACATTTATGGTTTGGCCTACCAGATAGTGTCGCATTTTCTGAATAGCGAACACCAAGGCCAAACACTCCTTCTCGATCGGGTTGTACCGATGTTCGGCCCCGATCATTGTTCTACTGAGGTAGTAGATCGCTTGTTCTCGTCCTTGGTCATCATTCTGAGCTAGTAGAGCTCCCAAAGAATGATCCATCGATCGGACGTACACCAGGAAGGGCTTTCCGGATACCGGAGCTGCAAGTACTGGTGGTTGGGTGAGGTATCGTTTGATCTCCTCGAATGCTTGCTGGCAAGCGTCGTCCCATATGAACGAGACTCCCTTCTTCATCAGCTTAGCGAAGGGTTGGCATCTTCCGGAGAGATTTGAAATAAATCTGCGGATGTATGCCAGTCGTCCCTGCAATCCTCTGAGCTCCCTGAGGCTTCTTGGAGGTTGCATTTCCTGAATGGCGCGAACCTTCTCCGGATCCAAATGAATTCCGGTAGAGGTTACAACAAACCCTAGGAATTTTCCGCTGGCTACCCCCAGGAAAGACTTGGTGGGATTCATCTTCAATTGATGAGCCCGCATGATGTCAAAGACCGCTTTTAGATCCGCTATGTGATCGCCTTTAGTGCGGCTTTTCACCGCGATGTCATCGACATAGCACTCCACCGTTTTGCGTATCTGCTGGTGGAAAATGGCATTCATAGCCCTTTGGTATGTTGCCCCTGCATTCTTTAGTCCGAAGGGCATGACGGTGTAGCAATATACTCCTAGAGGTGTCCTGAAGGAGGTATGCTTTTCGTCGTCAGGGTACATCTTGATTTGATTGTAACCTGAGAATCCGTCCATAAAGGACATTCGCTCGAACCCGCATGTATTGTCAATCATGACATCTGTGATTGGCAACGGGAACTCGTCTTTGGGGCAGGCCTCGTTTAGATCGCGGAAGTCGATGCAGATCCGGATCTTCCCGTTCTTCTTAGCAACGGGGACAATGTTAGCTACCCAGTCGGGATGTTGTTCCTCCCTGATGAAGCCGGAGTCAATAAGCTTCTTGACTTCTGATTGAATGGCTTCCATTACTTCTGGACGAAACCGTCGCTGCTGTTGCTTGACGGGCTTTACATCCGGACTGATGTTGAGGCGGTGCATAGCCACTTGAGGATCAAGTCCAGGCATGTCCTCGTAATTCCAGGCGAAGACGTCTATATACTCTTGTATAAGAGATATTAGATCATTCTTCTCTGATGGTGACAGGCCGTCACTTATGAAGATGGGCTTGGGGTTGGCTTCATCTCCTAGGTTGATCTGAACAACCTTGTCTTCTGTGGGTGGCTCACGCTGTTCAAAGCGGATATCCCAGAGAGCATTCAGATGTTTGATCCAGGGGTCTGTATCCGACTGGATCATTTCTTCGTCTTCGTCTTCCAGATGGCTTGTTGAAACCATGTTTACTGAAAGCCCTTTGAAGATGTTGCCAATACTGACATCTGATTCCCACGATGACGTGTCTGAAGAGTGATCATGGCCTGATGGTTCCTCAGAATCAGAGGCTGACGGCACTGGAGTTGATACATAGCCCAACCCCCGGCGGGTCTGATGATAATAGTCAGGTGCTTTCCCTTTCGGTACAAAAGATCGAAGCAATGATCTCCTTCCTTTGCCGAAGTTTAACCCGGGCCTGTTGATTAGATCGTACCCCATACGCTTCATCATCTTGAGCGTTTTCGGTTCATAATGATTGAACTGGGGGGATTCATCCTCGCCTTCTGATTCTTCATGGGGCGTTGGTTCAGACATGATTCGTCCAAAGAGGATAGGTCTCTGGCCCTTTTGTCTGGCTGGAACCATAAATGAAGATCCTTGCGCGTCACCATCATCATGGTACGTCCCGAAGGATGATTTTATAGGTACATGCAATGATGTCAGAGCATCCATTGCCGACCATACATCCTCGCCCATGTCGGTACTAGTATCCGACGGTATTGACTCAGATTCACACACAGGAAAATACGCGAAATCTAAGTCTTCATTAATATACCAACCGCCTGCATCGTCGGTGGTATCAACATCGAGCTTATTAGTGCTCTTTACAAGTGGTTCTAACTCCCACAGGCACTCTTCTTCTTCGGGCTCGGTGTCAGCTTCATTACCAGAGTCTGGCTCCTCTGGTTGCGGGGTTCCATTATTCTCCTCATATAAGAGGGAATCCGTGAAATAGTTCTCGACCCCTTTGAACGGATGCCTTTCGGCGATCAACGTTCGAACCTGTCCGCTCTCGTCAATGTATTTCATGACTTGATGGAGAGTGGAGGGAACGATGGAGTTTTGGTGGATCCATGGTCGTCCCAGCAACAGGTTGTAGGAAGTGTCAGCGTCAATGACATAACACGTCACTTCCGATTTGAGGCTCCCGATCCGGCATTTGAGCTTGATCTTCCCCATCGGGCGGGAGCTGTTGGCATTAAACCCATAAATAGTCGTCTGGGTTGGGCTCAGACGATGGGTGGGAATGCCAAGAAATTGCATGACTCGGTGAGGTATGATGCTCAGTGCGGACCCTGGGTCTACCTGGATGCGGTTCACCTCGGATGACCCAATATACCCCGTGAAGTATAAGGGTCGGTCATGCTTTCCTTTAACCTGCATGTCGTCTGCTGTGAAGGAAATGCAGGGAACATTTGGAGAGGTGTGGAGGCAATCCTCTACATCTTTCTCTCTCGGTACGTGGGTCAGAAAGACCTCAGCGTTCGTCAGGGCTTCTTGTAGAGCCTCTCTGGTTGACTTAGATAGCCTCAGGAGCTCATACAAGGTAATGCGTGCCGGGATGTTGGCTAACTGAGCCAGAACATCGAAGCGGTAAGATGTCGAAGATCCTTCCGCTGCACTTCTGGAAAGAACCCGAGAAAACCGAGTTTCTTTCTGTTTCTCCACGGGTGGTTTTGTGGAGGGCTGAGCTGGCTCTACAGCTGGTTGAGGAGGGACCACCGCCTTTTCGCCGTACTGCTTCAAGTACGCCTGCCCTGAGCGGGTGCCTGATGTCGGTTGGTTGGGCTCTGCCGCCAGGACCATTGTCTCCTCTTCTGAGTCGGTCAGCGAAGGAACATCAGCGTCTGCTTCCCGGGAAGAAGCGCAGATCACGTGGCAAGATGAAGCCTTTCCTTTGCCTTTGGACTTCCTGTTGGTCACAGTCGTCCATTGCTGCTCGTCAACGAGGTCAGGGTGGACCCACATGATTCCTCCTTCAGGTGTAGGGACCGGGACCAAGCCTTTCTCCTGCTGCTGATGAGGGTCTGTATTGACCACTCTCAATTCTCCTTTCGGGACAGATATCACTCCCACGGGCATCGGGGGTCGTGTCCCGAAGTGGAGTGCCGACGTCATGTTGGCCGCCCTCTGTTTCTGCTCCGGTCGGAGTTTTAATACCTCCGCGTCAATTAGGGCTTGAAGGACGTCCTTGAAGATGTAGCAGCTCTTGGTAGGGTGCCCGAGCATCCTATGGTACAGGCAGTAGTTGGGGTTGTCGGTCTTGCCGACTTCTTCTGGGCGCCTAATTTCAGGGAGCTTCAGTCGATTGCTCTTGTTGAGTAATTTGAAGAGCGAGTCGACATGTTCCTCCTTGAAGGAATATTGTTTGTTGGCGCGGGGTTGGCTGGAAGAGCCACCTGCTCTGCCTGGTTGAGGCTTGACGGGAGATTTGGTCTCCGTTGCCAAGTTATCCTTCCGTTTGGTTTGGAGGGATGTGTCTGGCGCACGTCTTGTCGACCTTTCTGGTCTGGGCTTGCCTTCTTCCGCTCTGACGCGGGCGACAATCTCTTCAGCCTGTTCACCTTGCTGGACTAACTGTTTCCAGGTGCGGCTTTCTGCTACTCCTATTTGAGCCAGGAGTGAGGTTTGGAGATTGTGGCGACATGTTTCCACCAGGGTGGCCTGGGTCATGCCGCTTGGACATCGGAGTGCCGTGTTCCGAAATCTTTCTACGAAAGACTTAACGGACTCTCCCTTTCGTTGCTTGGTAGCTAAAAGGGTAGGCATGGTAACCTCCGAATCATCCTCGAAGAAGCGTGTTAGGAACAGCTTCTCCAGGTCGCCCCAGTTCTTGATTGAACCTTCGGGGAGTTTCATAAACCATTCAAAGGCTAAACCTTTCAGGGTGCCAATGAATAGACGTGCCAGGATGGCATCGTTATCTACCACATTCCCAGTTTGGGATTTGAAGTAGTAGATATGCTGGTTGGGCGACCCCTTTCCGTCGAATGCTTGGAGAGTTGGAGCCTTGAATCTAGGAGGGTACAGGACTAAGTCCCACTCGGCCGGATACGGCCGGACCACTCCAGCTTCTTGGAGATCTTTACGACTAGCAAGGGCATTGAGTCGTTGCTCCAATAGGCTCACTCTTTGATTTTGAGCCTTCTCCGAATCTGGGTTGCTTCCTGCATGTGCTGAAGGTCTGGACACATTCGAAGGAGTGGATCGTCGTGTCCCATCGGAAGGATCAGAGGGTGGACTTCCTCCTCTTCCCCTTCTAGCTCTTGGCCTTCTGGGAGGAGATCTTGCCCTCTCGTCAAGCAATTTCTCAAGCATATGCTTGAGGTCGTCAATGGTTCTCTGCTGAGAGGAGAGTACTTCCATTTGGTGCTTCTGCATCCGGGCCAAGTACTTAGTTGTTTCCTCGGGAGCATTTGCTGTGTCCTCAGGAGCATCTGCCATGTAGGCGGAAACCTCCTTTCCACCGGAAGAATTCGAAGCCCATGATTCTATCACAACTGAGTGAGAATCATCTTCCCTGATGCCGCGGGATAGGGCATTGTAGTCAATTGGGGTGATGGCTCCAGTCCGGGTACGGGTGTGTCGATACACCCCTTCTGGCTCAGAGTCTGACCCCTCTGAATTGACCATAGGTTGTTTTCCCCTGCTTCTGCTTGTCATATATGCAGTGAGCTCCGGGTACTCATCGTCAGGGAAGGTTCTCCTTCGGTGGGAGCGTCTTCTTTTAGCTGACGGGGGAATCAGGGTCAGCTGTCTAATCAAAGACGGCTGGTGAACGCCTGCTTCGCAATGGCATCCAGAGAGCATCTGGATGAGTTGTTGACAGCAGCAAGAAGAAGTGGCCTGATTGGCACTTCTTTTCCTTGTCAAATAGTCCCTCAAATCCGTGGGAGGGGGATTAAATAGACTGGCCTCACAATGTCGAAGACGGGGGGCAGTCGTGTGTTGCGCTGTCTGGACGCAAGTCTCAGAAACGCGGTGGTCACGCTGTTGCGTTCCGCGCGTCTGGCGTCTCTGTTGAGACGAGACGCGGTCCTCGCGTTGCAGTCTGCTGCGTTGGAGCAGAGAGACTTGGGACGTTACGCGCGTCTGGCGTCTCTGTTGAGACGAGACGCGGTCGTCGCACTGTTGTCCACTGCGTTGGGGCAGAGACACTTGGGACGTTACGCGCGTCTGGCGTCTCTGTTGAGACGAGACGCGGTCGTCGCACTGTTGTCCACTGCGTTGGGGCAGAGACACTTGGGGCGTCACGCGCGTCTGGTGTCTCTGTTGAGACGAGACGCGGTCCTCGCACTGTTGGGAGATTTCGCGCGTCTGGCGTCTCTGTTGAGACGAGACGCGGTTCTCGCACTGTTGTCCGCTGCGTTGAAGCAGAGGGACTTGGAAGATAATGGGCTGCTGGGCCCCACGCCTGGGAACGCGTGCGTCCTGCGTTTGATGAGACGCAGAAACTTCGCTTCGGCGTTTGGTAAGTTGATCTCCAGCAGACTCAACTTGAGTCTCGCGTTTGGGTCGCCAAACGCGGATTTCTCGCACTGGTCGAGGTGCGGGCAAGGCATCATATTGAACGCCGCGTCCAACCCCAGTCAGAGAACCATCGGTTCCAACCGAGTGTTGACGCGCGCGTCGTCTTTGTCGACGCTCGGCATTTCGATTGCGTCGTGGAGGAGGAGAGAAGCCAATAACTTCCTGGTTTGAAGAACCAGGGCTGTTCACCATGCGGGTCTCTTGGGAGACGTTGACGCGGGGTTTCTGCGAGACGCGGGCGTTCTGCAAGACGCGGGCGTCATGCGAGACGCGGGCGTTGTGCGAGACGCGGTCGATCGCAGCAACAGTTGTGCCGTGGACCACGCGGGCCTTCAGAGAGGCGTTGGCGCGTGGGTTCTGCGCGTCGCGGTTGATCGCAGCAGAGGCGTTGGATGTTACGCGGGCCTTCGAGGAGGCGTTGACGCGTGAACTGGGCGCGGCACAGAGGGTGACAGCAGCGCCTGGTTGAGCCACAGATTGGGCTTCGGGAGGCTGCGTCGTTGAGACCCTGCGGCAGACGCGGGTCTTGGGGCTCTTGGAGCCAGAAGAGAGAAACTCTTCATACTTCGCCTGGTCGAACTCAACGATGAGTGATTCGACCATCTTCCCCTTACGGAGAACGTCATCCTGCACCACGATGTGTTCATCGGTCACGAATGTAGTCCCCAGCGGAGTCGCCATCTCTTGTTCGGTACGGAAGAGAGGTTTTGCCGTAAAATTTCCTTGAATCAGTTGAAAGATTACAACAAAACAATATTCCGACTACAAGGGAGGGAGGATGCTTGGATCTTCCCTTTGTTTAAATCTGGGTTCTTCGTGTGGCGATGGAGAGTGAATCTTGTTCTCCGTTGACCAGATGACCGTCCTGGACCGTCGGGGGTCTTCTCTTCGGCCGGTAGGGGAGTAACTCAGCTCCGGCTACCAAACTCTCAAAGAGGAGGTAGGCGAAGATAGGCTAGTACTCAGTAAGCCTGTTGAAGAATCTCCTCTCTCTCGGTCGTCGACGTCGGGCTTCTCTCTCTCGATGCCTTGATCTTCTCACCCTCTGAATCCAAATCTTCGACCAATCGACCAATCTACCAATCGACCTTTCCTTCATAGCCAACAGGGCTATTTATAGGGGTCTTAGGGGGTGATCGTGCCCCCTAAAAATGCGCCTGAACGAGGGCCGTTACCCGCTATACGCGCGGTAACTGACTCCCCACGATCTGGGCAGTTGCAACTGAGACGCAGATTTCAGACTAAACGCGCCTTGGATGCTGAGACGCGGGCTTCAGGCCGGACGCGCCTTGGATGCTGAGACGCGGGCTTCAGGCCGGACGCGCCTTGGATGCTGAGACGCGGGCGTCGAGCCAACGCGTCTTGAAGTTGAGACGCGGGCTTCAGGCCGACGCGCCTTGATGCTGAGACGCGGGCTTCAGGCCGGACGCGCCTTGAAGTTGAGACGCGGGCTTCAGGCCGGACGCGCTTTGAAGTTGAGACGCGGGCTTCAGGCCGACGCGCCTTGAAGTTGAGACGCGGGCTTCAATCCTTTGCGTATTTGAGACTGCTTCTTTGGTGGCTTGCCTGTTAGTCATTTTTAGACAGCCTACAGAACTGACTTCATCACCAACAACCTCATCAAGGAAACTGACTTCGCCCCCATCCACGCGTACCCTGACCAATGGTAACTCAATCTCCGCACACTACCAAATTTCTGAAGTTGTGACATGTCTTGAACTTGTGACTTCTTTTACAGGCTCTCAGGACAGAGCGAACAGGCACACTCCGCATTCATGGAACAGTGTATGCGGAGAAACTGGGAAGACGCTAGAAATATCCTGAAGAAGTCGTTGGTATTCACGGAGTTTGGGAAATCGAAGAAAGACGACAGGTACAGCGTGTTCAGTCGCGACACATTCTTCGACACGATTTGCAGGAACATCTACAGCTACGCTAGGGACGGGGGTCGATGGCCGGAGGACTCGTGTGGGACGTTACGGCGGAGGGGATGCAGATGTACCACGACGGGTACACGAGATCGTGCTTTCGAAGGATACGTCGACGAGCGGGGTGATCAGTAGGCAGTGCCATGCGATGGCTGAACTGGCCAGCACGATGAGCGTGTAACTAGGTCGTGAAGAGTGCTTTAGTGTTTAGGAATATTCATCAAAATTGATATAGGTAAATTGAAGAGAGGGAGAAACTGTAATATTGAGGGCTGTTTTTTGTACCCTCAAGTTAGCCAGCAAGCTTATTTAGGCTTCTTCTGTTGTTTATTGATTTGCCAAGCATTTGTGACTCGAATAAAAGATAGGGTTTGAATACACTAAACGCTATAGAAGATTTTGTAGGTGTACGAAAATGAAAAATGAAGAGGATAAAAAAAAAAGGGGCGTGGACGGCAGGATTCGAACCTGCGCGGGCAGAGCCCACATGATTTCTAGTCATGCCCGATAACCACTCCGGCACGTCCACTCGGTGAAACTAGACTGTTTAATGTTATTATTTATATTTTAGTTTAATTACTTACACCGGCTCAACTAGTTGACCTGCGCGCCGAAATGTTGGTGAACAAACTCAGCGAACGAGCGGCTCATCCTTAGGTCGGTGCCCACGCTCATCCCCACACCCTCCCTCTCTCTGAAGCTCTCCTTCATGGCCGAAGAATCCGAAGGTAAACGAAATTCAACTCTCCTCAATCTTAAAGCTCTCATTTTTATCGTTTCAACTAGCTCTCCATTCCTAATTCAATCAATTTACTCGAGGATTTTGTAGGGTTTCATGTAAAATCACCAAAATTCATTTGTTAATAAGGAATTTTTGCTGTATAATGTAAAAAGATGCTAACTTTGCCTCTTTTTACTTGAAAATTTGTCCAACCCAGAAAAATCTGATGAATCCATGATAACCCAGAAACTAAACGAGAATCTGGGTTCAATTGAGATCAAGGTCCTGTTCTTCGCCAGGGCTCGGGACCTTACAGGGCTGACCGATATTGCTCTCCGAGTGCCCAATGGAAGCACTGCTGGGGATTGCTTGAGTAAGCTCTTGACCGAGTTTCCGAATTTAGAAGAAATATACAACTCCATGGTGTTGGCTTTGAACGAGGAGTACGCACCCGAAACTACAATTTTGAAGAATAAGGATGAGTTGGCTATCATTCCTCCGATAAGCGGCGGCTGAGGAGCACTACAGTATACAAGATAGTACAGTAAGGGTTTGTTTCGATATTGCTGTAATTTGTTGAGTATCTGTTCAACATTCTGATGTTTTATATTGGGTGTTACTTGAAAGACAGTGTTCATAGAAATTTTGCTTCCAATATACACAGTTCGTAATAAATCATTTTGTGTTGGATATCAAATTTTGCTACATGTTGTATTCTTTATTGTTATGTGAGTTATGTGATATTGCTGATCAGAGCTGCCAATTGATTTACTTGAATGAAAATGTCATTTTATTTATGTATCATGATTAGTTCTATAGTTTTTATGTGTTTAGATGTGTGTTACCTTTTATATACCTTTTGGAGGGTTTTATTGCTCAACTATCAATTCGGCCCTGTTGAAATCTTCCATTACAGTATTAAGTTTTGTATTCATGTTTAGAAGATTGTGTGAACTATGGAGCATTACTGAGAAGATAATTGCTCCTTGTTTGTTTGAGAATGTTTCTACTCAACCCTTTTCCTTTTGATTTCATAATTCGACATGTGAAAGCTTGTTTATGTTTGATGGTTTAGGTGCTATTCATGTCCCTACTTTTAAGCTGAAGCTTTATTCTTCTCTTCCTAGATTTTGTACTCTGCCCAAGTTTTAATCGTTTCTAAAGTACCTATTCATTTATAGGTTACCCTTTCAATTTTCTAGAATCCCATAGTTTGAGGTTGCATTTACCTTTCTTATTTACATTGTCCTCCTTCACTTATTAATTCAAATTTTTTTTTTTTTAGGGTTTTTTGTGGGGTGGGGTGGGGGTGCGGTGTTTACATGTTTGACGGTTGTAAATGTTACTATGAGCATCTTATGCATGATGTGTAATTAAATTTAGTTCTCGTTAACCTTTTAAAGAAAGTCCAAGAACCTGAGTTTTAATTAAGTTTTCGTGTTTGGATATCTAGAACGTTGAATTTGAATAAAAACAATAGCTAGAAGAACATCTTGAATTACTGATTCATACTTAGATATTTGGACTCCTGGGCTTCAGACAAGGATCCACATAGACGGTAGTGCCATACAACACAATCTAATTCAGCATAGGGACTAATTTTACATTTATTTCTTCTATTTTATGGTGTGTGTGTGGCAGTCAACATAATAAAGTGTAGCTTATGAGCTTGAAGATTATTAGAACAGGATGATAAATCTCCTGATAGACTGCTAATTTGCTGAGTCAAAACTGTAGACAGTGTTACAAAAAATATTCACATCTAAGTTTTGGCTGGGGTTAAAAACTACAAATTTATCTGCATTCAAAATCTATATATGATACCACATTATTGCGTGAATATTGATTTTTATACAGGGCACCACAGGTGTTTTAGGACATCTATTTATATACGGCCATTTGTTTGATAACTGGCAGATACATGGTGGAAATTTTAAACTCAAATGACATAAATACTGACCTAAATTAGTAGATATTGATCTCTTCTCTCTGATGCAGGATGAGATTTTCATTGTTTATGTTAGACAGCTTGCTTATATAATAATGTTCCAAATTCCTCAAAGGAGTGATCACTGTAGGCAAGATTTTTCCTATATTCTTTCCAATTAACATTGGGAAGTCATAGAGGGTTCAGGGTTGGATTTAAGATCGGGAATCAACATGAATGGTGGACCAATGCTTGTGGAGTTTTGTCACCTTTGAGTGGCGCTCTAGAGCTGACTTTATTGATGGAAAAATGGGTAGGATGAAGGGAACTTACGGTGGAGGTGTCTCATGTAGGAATCTGAATTTTATCGGTATCGTCTCCAGTTATCAAGGTACCTGATGATAAATATAAATGAATATCAAAGAAAAGGTAGTTTATACATGAGGATTTGTATTTATAGAAATATTTTAATAATGCAACGATGCAAAGAAATGTGTTAATATTTTATGAAATTATATATATATATAGTATCTATTTTGTTCGATCACTGTCAAGTGATAAGGAAAGAGGGGTCTTGGAATTTTAATGGAAAGGGATATGATGAACTCAATACGGAGATACCACCGTGATTGTTGGAGTTAGGTGGTGAACATAGGAGAAATGGGGATAGCCAAGAATGCTATGATATCTCAGATTTGTCTGAAGTACATTTTCTCATTCAGTTAATATAAATTATCTATCATATATGAATCGCAAGGAGTTTAGTTCTTAATTATTTTTTTCAATGTGAGTAAAACTTTTTTCTTTCCTCGTTTTGAAGCTTCAAAATGTTGAGACAGGACATTAGTGAAGCCTCCACAGGAAGTCATTGGCATAGAGATTTGCAAAGAACCGTGGGGACACTTGAACGATCCATTAAGTTCAGAATGCCTATATCGAAAGGCTTAAAAAGGTTTGGATGGAAACTCTTGAGTCTTGTCAAGGGTGACAAGTTAATTAAGGTAAGATCTTGAAGAAAATGAAACAAAACACATGAAAGCAAAATTCTGAACTTTGCCTTGCACGCGCTTGGTCATTTATGCGTAGCAGATACCAGAATGCTCTGTTATCTTGTATTGGACAGGTGCAAAGCATATAATACATAATGGTGACAAAGCTTTGTAGACTCGTATAAATACATTTGGTTCATTATAGGGTGACAAAGCTTTACTGTGTTGGGAATAAGGTTTCTTGTTACGGAGAGGAGTTTGAGATATAGATCATACGGTGTGAAAATAGTTGATCATGCATGTGAGCATAATCTGTGTGGTTGACTTGTTCCTTGATTAAATTGCTTCCATGTACAGTCTATATGGAACACATGATTAGTGTGGTAAGCATGGACATATCGGTCTATTTTGTTACTTCTGTAGATAGTTCAACACCATAAGGTATCGCGATCATGTTAGTATTTTCAATGTTGCGGGCAGTAGGATTTCTACCGGTAGCAAAGAAAGCAAGACAACGTACCTCATTGTTCCTTGCTATCATTGATTTAGTGGTATGTTGAAACTGGTGCAGTTTGGTTGATGCTTCAGCCTCAATGTCTTGTGCATCAGTCTCAAAATATGGTACCATGTTACACTCACCACTGTCTCATTCAGATATCACTAATATGTTAATTCAAATGCAGCCTTTTGCTTCCAGTTGAAGATGAGCTGCAGATGTCGAAAGAGTGATGCTCCCTGCCTGTGCTACAACAGTTTGTAGTCCTCTTAATCAAAAGCTTCCTAGATTTGGAGCGGCAAGGAGATGTGCTTCAAACAGTGTCGCTTAACAAGAATAACTGAAGAAAGCGCGTAAAAAAATACCGAAAAAAAAAGTCACAGGACTCAGAATGAGTGCAGGATTCTATCTCTGATTTTGTCTTACAATTGCTCCTGGACAGTTAATTAGTTCTGTATATTTTTTTCCTACACAATTGATGGAGTTTATAGCATCAGTCAATTATCTCTTCATAACTGATGAATCAAAATGCAAAGATCTCCCATGGACGAAATACTTCAAAGAGGTTATCCATACAAAGGAAGTGATAAATATATAATACATACCAAGCAATATGCACCATTGCAATAATTACAACAGAAAGGTAAAAAAAGTAATAATAGCAGCAGATGCAAATTCATACATCAGATGCTCCGAATGTCAAAGGATAACTGCTCCCTTCCATCAAGAAAGACGAGTATGGAAGGGAAGAGAGAGATGTAGCCACACTCTTCCATTCGTAAGCCGCCCAAACAAGGGGCTCATCTTAAGGCTGCCATGGGCCAGGAAGTGACACCGCCCGCTGGAAGCGATGGTCTTATGATGGGAACACGCTTAACCACAGAGAATGCATCATTGAGACGGGCAGCACGAGCCATGAACTGGGATGCCTTCTGCAAAAATTGATATAGAAATGTGAGAGAGAAAACACATAGGGGAAAGACTGCTGGTTGATGAGGACCCATAACATGTAGAGCGGTCAATGTGTCCTCACTCCAAAAAAGAAAAACTAAAATCTAAAACAAAACAAATCGTGAATAAAAACTACTTAATATAACTCTATAACATGTATAATCCACGAAATTTCTATTTAACAACAGAACGGGTATGACTCACAAAATGTTAATAAAACTGTCATTACCTGTTTGTATCATATTCCATTCATATACAGAAAGTACACGGCATGAAAATAATAAGCATCCAAGATAGACAATATATATGTGAGCTATACGCTGAGCTATAGTCATCACGACCTCACTTCAATTGAAAGGAAGAAGATATCAACCAATGGCCAAAGAGGGATTAATTGTCTAGACAATGGAAGGGTTGCGTAGACAATGTATTATTACAGCTACCCAAGTATATGAGGTAAAGTAAATACTATTTCACCAGGAAGCTGAGGTAAACCAAGCTCACCAAGCCAAAATTAAACATGCAGTTTCCGTGATGAACCGTGCAAGTAACCAGACCATGACATGCTTAAATAAATGATTGTGCTACAAAACATGAAGCATGCATTTTTACCATTGTGCACTGAACTAATCAGAATAATAGAAAAAAATGAGAAACAGATTGAAGTAGTGCACATGCCAAGAACCTGAGCAACACAGTCATCTTTGTATAATAAATTTAAAAGAATGACTGATGAGTAAATTTAAATTCTTGAAATGTTTGCATCCAAGATTGCATGGAAGTTTTGCCCAGAATACAGTAAATTTTAGCATGCACAGGCAGGTGCATTCTCAATCACCAAAAAAAACAGAAAAAGACATATGCTACACTACCCTGTCTGTTTTGTTGCAGCTTTTAACTGTTCAACATGAGGGAAACTACATCTAGCTTGTTGAGTGTTGTAAATATGTAGCATGGATACTTCTACCATGAAACCGACACCCGTGTCGGACACCGACGCTTCTTTGGACACTCCTTAAACATTTTCAAAAAATATCCTAAATATATATATTGTATTTTTTAATTCAGGACAGTTGTCAGAACTTCTTCAACACATGTCCTATATTTCTTAGGCACTTCTTTGTCCCATTATATGTTTGGGATATTTGTTTACTTTAATGCATATATCAAAGTTTATAGTGAGAAAAAATGCCATAAAAATTGATTTGTATATAAGTTTAGATATGTTATAGTATAAGAATTGAAATACATGGAAGTACCATATGGAAAGTTAAAGAGACAAGGCCTATTCTTTTTGCAAAGAAATAAATATACAACATGTTAAATTTTTAGCATATATGTTCTCACCGTATTATTAGATGTTTGGACTTCTAAATGCAGACATGTCTAAGTATATAGGCATATATACACTCCCTCTTATTATTTTTATATACTTAATGTCATGACCCCACGTGGCATGTCTCTGCCCATCTCCGTGCTTCTTAGGTTGTCATATTTCTCATCAGAGCTCTTAAAGGCTTTAAATCATCAATAATCCCTAATAGGTGAAGGACCCTTCAGAATCCTCACACAATGTTACACGCATGTGCGCGCGCGCACACACACACACACATATCTTTTTTTTACTAAGAGTTACAAACAAACATTAAAGTTCATCAAAATTATTCAAAGAGATGGCATGTTTCCGAGGAGTAATAGTTAGACATTCTAATTTGTCAAGGTTACTACATATCCATCAATACTATGCATTTACTCGCTTAGATGAACCAAGAATTTAGGAAAGAGAAATTCATGAAAAAAAAACACCATAATTCATGTTGCTAGAGTATATGCACCACATGATTGCTCGTCCTTATGCACAAAGTATCATGGATCAATTCAAAAGTAAGGTAATTAGCTTGAAATAAATATCTCATATGTTTGAGCAACTAAAATCTTCTGGTGGGGAATTATTTTGTTGCTTACATAAAAAGTATCAAAGAACCACCACCAAAGCTAGCGTGGAAACCAGCTGAGATTATCCATGCCTGTTTTTGAATATGAATGTCCTGATGACTGGTTTGGGTCAATGATAAATATAGCTTTGGCATAAATAATTTGGTTAGAAGTCCAGCATCCATCCTTATTCACATGAAGAATAATACTAGATTCCATAAGGGAGTTGCCAACTTGCCATTACCAAATCTCATCCTTAACATAAAAGGACGACTTCTTACTGAAAGTCAATTACAATTGATAATCACTCACATGATGACACTGCTAGATGCACAAAATTGAAACCTCCCAAAACAGTTCAGCTTATAGATATTCAACGCATTGAAGAATAGAATGTTAATTAAACGAAGGAGATGGTCTTAAATAGAGTTGGACAGAAGAAAATTTTACGTATCTAACCCCAAAATTCGAGATAAAGGCTTTTGTAGAAGTTGTTGTCGTTATGGGCTAATTAGAACTGAACTAATTGATGGCATTTCATATGTTTGGCCAAACTATTAAAAATTTTGATGAGCATTCATCTTAGTTAACTAGTAAATAATCAAATAACATGCAATATGATCAAATTTCAAATGGTACAAAATAACACAATCAATGAAACCGTTGCGGATTCTCACCTTGTCATCAAGAGCGATCTTAAGCTGAATGCTCCTCCCCTTCTGTTTCATCTTGTACAGCCTCTTTCCCAGCATCACCACCCCAACGATCACCGCTGCAATCGAGATGGACCACACCGGCCTCGCCCTCAAAACCCACACCTTCAGTATCTCCAGCGGCATCCTCCACCAAACCCTCTCCCCACCGCCGCCGCCGCTCCCCAAACCCTCCTCCGAGCTCTCAACTTTCGCCACCTCACCGCCGCCCACCTCCTCCTCCTTCTCCTCGCTCTCGTCCGCCACCGATATCGGCCGCTCTGACGACGCATCGGACCAGAAGCTGGCGGGGTTCTTCACGGAGAGATCAAGCTGGCCCCTTGATTGGTACCTGGAGTCGGGATCGGGGTCGAGCCAGCTAGGGTTGTCCGAATCGATGCTGCTGGAGTCGGCCTCGTCCTTGGACTGCTGCTGCTGGGGCTTGAGTTTGATGGGTTGTGATGCGACCTCTCCGTCGGCAAAGGCGTCGGAGATGATCGGTTGGTAGCGGTGACGATTCCTCGGCGGCATCTCGACCTGCAAGTGGTTAGCAACAGGGAGAACTGGCAACGCCAAAGGCAAAATCAAAGGAGAAGATGAAGACGAAGAAGTAGTGGAGCTTTATTGATCTCAGTACAAGGAGCTCAGCTGGAGCTCGTGGCCGATTTAGGGCACAATTACATCATAGATCCCAACAGTAACCATGGCCCCTTATTTATACCCCCGACATCCCAATGGGCCCAAGCGGGCGAGTCACTGGGTTCGGCCGGACCCGACTCCGAGTCGCAAGGCCGAACCGGACCCGGCCATTAACGAATTATCAAAGAAGAAGACGGCTCAGAATTAATTCATCATAGCCGTTACATTCAAAAAGAGGGAAAAGAAGAAAGATAAGAATGGATCAAATTCAGAGGTGAATCAGAAGCAACAAACCCGGCAAGCCTGAGAGATAAGAACTGCATCAATGCTCCCCCCTTGAAATCGATCTTGCCTCAAGATCGAAGTCAGGAAACCTTTTAATCAGCTCCCAGTAATTCTCCCAGGTGGCTTCATCTTCAGGCAATTGCTTCCATTTAATCAGCACCTCAGTGGTAGCCTTTCCAAGCCTCTTGACCATTCTCCTATCCAAGATTAATTCAGGTTCCTTGATCACTTCTACAGCATGAGCAGGGACCTGATTTTGTACTTGAATAGCTTCACCCAACTTCCTTTTAAGTTGTGAAATATGGAACACAGGATGTATTTTGGCCCCCTCAGGTAACTCTAATTTGTAGGCCACTGAACCAATTCTCTCCAAAATTTTATAGGGACCATAGAACAAAGGAGAAAGCTTATGGGATCTTTTTCCCCCTACTGAAACTTGCCTGTAAGGCTGTAACCTCAGGAATACCCACTCCCCCACTTCAAAAGACCTCTCAGACCTGTGCAAATCTGCCATTTTTTTCATTCTATCCTGAGCATAGACCAAATTATTTTTTAGCAGTTGAAGGGTTGCATCTCTATTTAGTAATGCCTCCTCAACACTCTGTAATCTGGCAGTTCTGGGAATGTAAGAGGAGATAGTAGGAGGCATTTTCCCATACACAGCCTGATAAGGAGAGACCTTGATAGCCGAATGCCAACTGGTATTATACCAGTATTGAGCCCATGCCAGACATTTACTCCACTCTTGAGGTTTGTGAGAACAAAAGCAACGCAGATAAGTCTCTAAACACCTGTTTACTACCTCTGTTTGCCCATCAGTCTGAGGGTGGAATGAGGTACTGAACAGAAGCTTAGTTCCCTGTAGAGACCATAGCTCCTTCCAGAAGTCACTGGTGAACACAGCATCCCTATCAGAAACTATACTCTGAGGCATTCCATATAAGCTGTATATATTATCCATGAAGACAGCAGCCACAGTCTTTGCAGTATATGGGTGAGAGAGTGCCAAAAAATGTGCAAATTTTGTTAGCCTGTCAACAATGACAAGGATAACAGACTTACCTCCACTCTTTGGTAATCCCTCTATAAAATCCATGGATATATCTTCCCATACATTTTGAGGAAGAGGCAAAGGTTGTAACAATCCTGCAGGCTTAGTATTTTCATATTTACACCTCTGACATATCTCACATTCTCTAATATATTTTTTGATACTGTTCTTCATTCCCTGCCAATATACCACTCTTTTCAACCTTTGGTAAGTCTTTTCATATCCAGAATGTCCACCCACAGGAGTATCATGGTGTTCAGACAGAAGCAACTGAGTGAGGGAAGAAGAAGGGTTTATGAGGATTTTACCCCTGTAATAGAACAAGTCACCTCTTTTCTGATACTTAGAAGTATCCAACTGTCCCTCATTCCATTTGGTATTCAACTCAGAAAAGAAGGTATCAGTTTTGACCATTTCTTTAAGCAACCCAACCCAATCAGATTCCACCACTGTTATTTCCAGCAAGGTAGGCATATCAGGACTTTCATCCCTTCTAGAAAGACTATCAGCAGCTATGTTTTCCTTTCCCTTTTTGTACTCAACCCTGTATCTGAAATTGCACAGTTTCAGTAACCAGGTATGCTGAGCTTCTGTATACAACCTCTGTTCCAGGAGATACTTCAGAGGCTTGTGATCAGTCTTTACTATAAATTCCCTCCCCAATAAATACTGTCTCCACTTCTTAGTAGCCAACAGTAGACCCAGCATCTCTCTTTCATAAGCTGAAGCATATTTATTGGGAGTTTTCAACTCTTGACTGATATAAGCAATAGGATGATTCTCTTGCATAAGAACTGCCCCAATTCTGCTGGCAGAAGCATCACACTCAATTACAAATGGTGAATTGTAATTGGGAAGAGCTAGAACTGGTGGATTAGTAAGAGCAAACTTTAAATCTTCAAATGCCTTTTGTGCTGTTCCATTCCACTGGAATGCCTGTTTCTTAGTAAGGGCAGTTAGAGGTGCTGCAAGGGTGCTATAACCTTTAATGAACTTCCTGTAATACCCAGCCAGACCCAGAAATCCCCTTAAAGCCTTCAGAGTTTTGGGAATTGGCCAATCTAATATAGCCTGTATCTTACTCTTATCCACAGCTACCCCTTGATTTGATACCACATGCCCCAAGTAAGCAACCTCAGTCACTCCAAACTGACACTTGCTCTTTTTAGCAAAGAGCTGATTCTCTTTTAATATTTGTAGCACCACTCTCACATGATATAAATGATCCTGCAGGTTCCTGCTATAGACAAGGATATCATCAAAGAAAATGAGTACAAACTTCCTCAAGTAGGGCTTAAACAGTTCATTCATCAAAGCTTGGAAAGTAGCAGGAGCATTAGTCAGCCCAAAGGGCATAACCAAATACTCATAATGCCCAGTATGAGTTCTGAAAGCTGTTTTGGGTATGTCCTCTTCTCTCATCCTAATTTGGTGGTATCCACTCCTTAGATCCAACTTTGAAAATATTTTTGCCCCATGTAACTCATCAAGCAGTTCATCAATTAAAGGTATGGGGAATTTATCCTTGACTGTTTTTTGGTTGAGGGCTCTATAGTCTACACACAATCTCCAAGTCCCATCAGTTTTTTTAACCAACACCACTGGGGAAGCATAAGGGCTCCTACTGTTCCTAATGATACCTGTCTCCAACATTTCTTCCACCATTCTTTCTATCACATTCTTTTGTTCCCAAGGGTGTCTATAAGGTCTCAAGTTAATAGGATCAGTTCCAGGCATCAATAATATCTGATGGTCATGACTCCTCTTAGGAGGTAGACCCATTACTTCTCCAAAAACTTTTTCATATTCCTTGTATAGGGGCTGCAACTGTAGATTAGTCTCTGTCTCAGATTGGGTTTCTTTTGTTGACAGATATATAGAACCCAACCTTTAGCTGACTGATACAAAGTTTTCTCCATGGCTTTAGCTGAAACCAATTCCATGTCATTAGAGGATACCCCCTGCAATTCCCAAGAGTGATTATCCTTAATGATCTTTAACTTCTTTTCTTTAAAATTTATAGTCATTTCATCCAAAGATTGCAACCAATCAATTCCTAACACCATCTGGCAACCCCTATAGGCAGGATATGAAAATCAGTAACTATTTCCAGTCCCTGGCACTTAAAGCAAACAGACCTACACAACCCTTCACTTTGTAATTTATCATCTCCAGCTATGGTGACCTGAAAAGCTACCTCTGGTGTTGTTATCAGACCAGTTCTCTGTACCACCTTTGGATCAATGAAGTTATGAGTAGATCCAGTGTCCACTAACACCATAACTGGTTTCTTATTAATCTGTCCATACAGCCTAATAGTTCTAGGTGATGCACTCCCCTCCATGGCATTAAGTGAAAGTTCATGTAAATTTTTCCCAAGTTCCTCCTTAGGCCTCAACAAGATCTCCTCCTCTTGCTCACCCTCATCATCTTCACACTCAATTAGCATCAAGCTTTTTCCCTTACATTTATGTCCAGGAGAGTAAGGCTCATCACACTTGAAACATAAGCTTTTCCTCCTATACTCCTCAACTTGTGAAGGAGACAATCTTCTGACTGGAGTATTGGTTACAGAACCCCCTTCTCTGCTAGCAGCTGGAGCCACAGAACTTCTTGGGCTTAACCCTGGTGAGCTGACATTTCCCTTGTATGAAGGAAATTTATTTAATTTCTTTTCTGCTGCTGTAATGGATTCTCTAGCTATGGCACTTCTGTAAGCTGACACCATTGTCAAAGGTTTATCCAACTTTACCTTTCCTCTTAAATCTTCCCTCAATCCTGATAAAAATAAGCTAATTAAATTCTTCTCAGATTCATCAACCAAGTGAGCCAGCCTGATAAAAGATTTGTGGTACTCCTGAACTGTCCCAGTCTGCTTCAGATTAGCTAAGGCAGCCAGGGGATCATCTAAGTCATCTGGTCCATACTGCAGTATCATCTCCTCATAAAATTCTGGCCATGTAACTGATCCCTTTTGTTTTTCCAACCACCTCCACCATAGCAGAGCCTCTCCTTGAAGGAAGAAGACACAGAACTCTACTCGATCTTCTATTGGAGTATGATGTATAGCAAACACATGTTCCAGTTGATACAGCCAATTTAAGATATCTCCATCTCCCCTGAAAATCGGAATTTCAACTTTAGGGTGTTTAGGCATTGGAAGTTTACCAGGAACATTGAAGGATCTCTGATTTCTTCTCAAGAACTGCTCTGGCTTTCCTCCTCCCATGGTTGCCTGTCTCTCTTTTGCAGGACTATTGAAACCTTTTCCTTTAGAGTTGAGTTCAGGCCCTCCAATGGGAGTGGTGTCAATTCGTCCAGATCCCACAGTTTCTTGACACAGTCTGGAGATCAGAATACTTAACTCTTCATATCCCCGATCTATCTTCCCTTCTAGAGAACGAAATCGATCATCCATTATTCTCACATTATCAGCAACCTTTTCCTCCAAGATCCGATTTCTTAACGCAGTTCTTTCATCCAGAGCTCGAAATCGAAAGTCAAACTGATCGTCTTTTTGAGAAGTTGAACCTGCTCCCAGTGTATTTCCTCGATCTAAATCCTTCTTGGAATCACAACCTGCATCAAAAGATACTGACCTCTGAGGCTCAACTTTGGGGTGAAGTCAACACCGTCGTCTCCAAGATCCTCAGGGAACTCCGGAACCTGAGGCTCTGATACCATTGATGCGACCTCTCCGTCGGCGAAGGCGTCGGAGATGATCGGTTGGTAGCGGTGACGATTCCTCGGCGGCATCTCGACCTGCAAGTGGTTAGCAACAGGGAGAACTGGCAACGCCAAAGGCAAAATCAAAGGAGAAGATGAAGACGAAGAAGTAGTGGAGCTTTATTGATCTCAGTACAAGGAGCTCAGCTGGAGCTCGTGGCCGATTTAGGGCACAATTACATCATAGATCCCAACAGTAACCATGGCCCCTTATTTATACCCCCGACATCCCAATGGGCCCAAGCGGGCGAGTCACTGGGTTCGGCCGGACCCGACTCCGAGTCGCAAGGCCGAACCGGACCCGGCCCATTAACGAATTATCAAAGAAGAAGACGGCTCAGAATTAATTCATCATAGCCGTTACATTCAAAAAGAGGGAAAAGAAGAAAGATAAGAATGGATCAAATTCAGAGGTGAATCAGAAGCAACAAACCCGGCAAGCCTGAGAGATAAGAACTGCATCAGGTTGAGAGAGAAGTAGTCGGATTTGATGGAGCCGTCCTCGGTGTCGTGATCGATGGGGTCAAGGGGTTTGAGATTGGGGGCTAGCGGGTCGGAATCGCTGAGCAGTTCCCAATCTTGGAGATCGATTGGGACCTCCATTGAATTCAATTGAGAGAAGGGATGAATGAGAGAGAGAGGGAGAGAATAAATAAAAATGGGAACTTTGAGGATTCTTTTTTGTTTGTTTGAGGGAAGGGGAAGGGATACGTTAGACGAGGGAATGAGAGGGGAGAGGGGACAGGTGTCTTCTTAATTTTTTTGTTTTGGTTTGTTGAGATCATCTGTTTTATCTTATCCATATGCTTGTAATATTTTAATAATTATTTTTGAAATTCGTAAATTGCAGAAACCCGCACTTCTAGTTTTAGGAACTGCTTTCTGTTTTTTTTTTTTTTTATTTACAAATCTAATATTCATTAATTACAATTCTGAGGCCTGACTTTAACTAACGAATGCATGACATTTACCTATGAGAGAACACAGTTTTAAGAGTCAAAGAGTGCACTGTTTTCTTGTATTCCTGCTTGATTTGGTGGAAACGGGAAGAAAAAGTGCAGAAGATGATAATGAAAATTATTCTCGTAATTTTTTAAATTATAGTGTTTCTTCGAGAAAAAAGAGTTATTTATACTCAAATATTATCGTAATATCACTTTTACATTAGATCTCAGGTGTCAGTCAGACTTGACTCACTGATAAAATAGTGAAAATGGATTGTAGATAGTCTCATATTCAAATCTCAATTATGATCTATGTTATTCAACAAAAAAAAAGGAAATAGAAAAAAAAAATCATTAGATCTTGGGTAATTTTCTTCATAAGTCTCAAACTAAAATGTCTTGTAAGAGTTGGTTTTTTACCCCCCCTTAAACTTTAAACTGCGACTTAGTGACATATTAAAGCATTAAAGCTGAAATGAGCGCGGATTTATGTTAAAATTTGAAATTGATCATAGTTGTTCAATAAGAGATTCATATTTTACCATCTTTTCTCAATGCTAAAAGCTTTAAATTTCTCCTTCAAGTTAGGGTTTTTATTGCAATTTCAACTGCGGGGGGTTATATTTAGCTTTTTGGTCTTTTCGAACCCATCTAAATGGTTGTTTTGGTGTTTAGTTCATGAAGTTAAAAGTGTTTAATTTTAATATTTTGGTCTTTTTGATGTATCATAGCTTCAGATCTGAAGAAAAGTTTATGAAAGTTACGCATAATATTATAAATTTAACATAGTTATTTGGCACAATCTCAATGTCCCTGATTATTTATTGTAATTTAAGTATTCAGGAAAAAAAAAAAACTTATGTATTCTTGTATATCAAGTCTAACATTTGAAATTAAATTTCCTCATAAAGCTTTTGAAATTAAATAATTGCAGTTTATTAAATTCCAAAATAAAAACCGAGCTTGCACGTGAGAGTTGAGTGTTGTAGCAGGCTACGGTTAAGAAAACTTAATTCCAAAGCTACAATCATGGATTGCAAAACTATTGTTTTAAATTTACTCAATAAAAGAAACTATGATTTTGAGTCCATAGTTCTAACTGAAAATATAATGAAGTTAGACTGAATGTCATAAACTGTGGTTAGAAAAGAAACCTAATCCATAGGTTAGGATACAACTCTAAGAGGTCTTTTTTTATTAAAATGTAAATAAAATTTTTTGACAGCTAAAAAAAAGTTGTGTCCGTTAGATTAAGAAGAAACCAGTGTCTCATTTGTGACTCCTAAAGAATAGTATTACTGTTGCATGGAAATTCAAATAAATAGAAAACCTTATTAAAATTATAATTAGAATTTGCCTCTAAAAAAGTAGAAACTCTTTTAAATAGATACTCTTAATTTAACTCAATTTTGACTAAAATTTTTTACTAACAAGATTTGAAATTGAATTATATTTTCAACACATTGCTCCTCTTCTGTAGGAAATCTCCACTAAATTTATTTGAAACTATCTCAAATATGATTGATTATGCCCAAGTCTCTGACTTTTTTTAAAATAATTTATTTAGCCCACCAATTATCAATCCTTTTTAGGCGGCATTTGGACACGTGGTCTT